>SJYV01030848.1:0-30230 GCA_006410875.1 Neotragus pygmaeus
AGTCAGCGATGCCATCCAACCATCTCATCCTCTGTCACCCTCTTCTCCTTCCCTCAATCTTTCCCAGCCTCAGGGTCTTTTCCATTGAGTTAGCTCTTCACATTAGGTGGTCACAGTTTTGGGCTTCAGCTTCGGCATCAGTCCTTCAGTGAATATTCAGAGTTGATTTCCTTTAGGACTCCTTGATCTCCTTGCTGTCTAAGGCACTTATCCCATAGTTCCCTCCTGTTCTCCAATCCACTATAGGTAAGCACTCTAATGTGTTTAATGCATATCTTTTTATTTGTATGTGTTCTTGCATGTGTTTTGTGTGAATATATTTTTTTTAACTCAGAAAATAATTTATTTTTCTTAAGTGTAAGGGGAAACTTAGAAGCATTAATACATTATCAGGACTTGCATATCATTCTAAATTCAGGGCCTGGGCAATGTGAAAATGAAAAATACTTTGAGGGATAAAAATATATTGTGAATAACACATGAATTTACATTTCCACTTAGGTGTACTATTCCAAAGTCAATTGATAGAATTTTGGTACATTTGAACTAGTACAGAATTATTGAGAGTAACCACTGAAATACCTTTCAACTATAAGAAGTATGGGAAACTGCAAAATAAAAATAATTTAACATAGGAGAACTATCATATGATCATGCTGGTCTACAAAGTGAGCATACAAATTTTGGTTGAAAAATGTTCCCCTAGTATCCTAAAAATAAGCAGCGTCTTTGAAATCTTTTACACATTGATATCAGATAGTCATGTTCGTTTTATTAATACCAGAGGCAATAGTACAATGCTAAAAATAAGCATCCACCTATATTTGTATTATGAATGTACCGAAATGGTATTCTGTTATAAAATCTCATCTGCCTTCCTACTTTTTTCACTGAACACTTTTGATTTTAAGATCCACATCGCTGAGTCTGCCTACAGTGCATCAGCCACGTGTTACTCATTCACGCCCCGCTAGAGGACTCTAGGGCTGCCCCTCCCTTCTCCATCATGGGCACAGGAACAGAATTTCTGGGTCATAGGACTGAGATGGAGGTTTTAGTCTGGAAACCTACAAGCACACAAGTGCCAAAACCCCTTCCCTGTGCCTGGAGGAGACGTTTTGGAAGTCTGAAGAGTCACGACGCCTCCCATCCTCCCTGCAGCACTAGGCTGAACTCTAAAGCTACAGGATTTGGGGTAGGAATGCCAGAGTTGAGGAGCAGCCATTCCCCCCTCTCTGCTCTCAGAGACAACATCGCGGGGTCCAGTTGAGAGGCCTAGCATCACCAAAGAATTTGCTGGCAAGTCCTGAATGCCGAGTTGGCCCCGCCTGCACAGCTCTGGATAGGGGGACAGCCAGCCCTCACCCCAAGGCTGGGGAGTGACTGGGGCCGGGTCTCCACAGGCAGAAGACTTGAGCAGGGACTCTCTGGGGTCAGGTGACTCCCTCGCACCTGCCCATGGTCCCAGGCGATCCTTTGGTGGAGGGGGGCAGCTTCACTAACTGTTGGACTGAAGTCAAGAGGCTCAGGCTTCTCACACTAAAAAAACACACAGAAACACTCAGATTGACTCTGACACAAAGCTCTTCCAGCCATAAGATGGGGGCGAGGGGGCTCTTGCTGATTTCCACTGCCCCACACTGCCAGCCTACAGGGGGCGCTGTTCCTCCAACATCAGAGATTCAGAGCAAGAACCAAGGGCAGCTCCCAAGTGACAGCTCAGCGGTGCCTCACATGGATGGTAAAGACCCTGCAGATAAAGGCTTGGGGAGAATGAAGGGAAACTGGATCAGGCAGAAACATGGCAACTCCTCTGGGCGTGTACCTGGGCTCCCTCCTGCCTTGCTCCAATAGCCCCACCTGCTACTCCTTGCTGGAGGAGACCCTCCAAAATGCAGACCAAGAGAGGCTGAGCCCTCCCTCCACACTGCCTGGCCCTGCACTTCTGTTTCCTGCCTCCTCACCTCCTAGCAGGAGAGCAGGGACCTTCCCTGGTAGGACCTGAAGATGGCCTTCTCCAGAAAGACACAGCCACAACTTCTGTGAATGACGGACACACAGTGAGCAGTGGAAGGACAGTGTTGGGGAGGACTTTTCTTTGCCCTCTGGACCTTTGTCCCGTGGGCATGACTCTCAGTTAAGGAGAGCCTGGGGCAGGGCCAGTGAGCTTGGGGGTGGGAGTGTGGGGAGACGAGTAGAAGCCCATGGAGTGTAAGCACCTCTGGGGCAACCTAGGGCAGGGGTGGGTAGGAAATGAGCATGGTCCCTGCCTGGAGAAAGGGCACTCACTATGAGGGTAACACCCATTCGTGCCACAACTATTCTCGGAGCATCTCTTATATGTCAGGCCCTGGGCGAGTTGCAGCAAGAGCTGTGTGGTTCCAATGGTCTGGAGCCGATATTGAAGAGTAGAGACAAATAGTATATTTATGCGTGTGTGCATTGTTATGCCCGACTCTTTGCAACCCCATTGACTGTAGCCCACCAGGCTTCTCTGTCTATGGGATTTCCCAGGCAAGAATACTGGAGTGGGTTGCCATTTCCTCCTCCAGGGGATCTTCCCGATCCAGGGACCAAACCTACATCTCTTCCGTCTCCTGCATTGGCAGGCAGGTTCTTTACGGCCGAGTCACCTGGGAAGCTCAAGGAAGCAACTATGTAATTCTAAATAGCAACATGAACAATGAAGGAAATCGGGAAGGTGCTGAGACAGAGAATAATGGGGAGGAAGGAGACATGCTGATCAGGAAAGGCGGCACACAGGCTGAAGCAGGGATTATGGAGGTCTCCCCCTGCCCAACATCCCTTTCCCTCTTCTGCAGCCCTCTCCTTTGCCTCCTCTACTCTTAATCCACAATGCTCTGGGAGAGGACATGTGACCCTGATCCAGCCAATCACGGCAGCACATCCCACACTGGCCACAGTGATTGGTTCATAGATGGGCACATGACCCCAATCAGGCAAAGAAAAGTCAGGCTGGAACTTTGACTGGACTATTGAATAAGAAGCTGTCTCTTTTTTGTTTGCGGATATTAAAACAAGGAGGTAAGCCTTGAACAGCCATGAGTGGCCACATGGAAAGAGTGTGCCTGGGAGCACAGCCAACCTCAAGGAAAGCAGAGATGAGAATTTCTCCAGACACAGAGAGATCTTTCGATCAAGCCCTAAGGCCATTTTTGGAATCTGCAGGAGGGAAGAGGAAAAGAAACATCAGCGTTCCCCTAAACTCTCNCATCTCTTATATGTCAGGCCCTGGGCGAGTTGCAGCAAGAGCTGTGTGGTTCCAATGGTCTGGAGCCGATATTGAAGAGTAGAGACAAATAGTATATTTATGCGTGTGTGCATTGTTATGCCCGACTCTTTGCAACCCCATTGACTGTAGCCCACCAGGCTTCTCTGTCTATGGGATTTCCCAGGCAAGAATACTGGAGTGGGTTGCCATTTCCTCCTCCAGGGGATCTTCCCGATCCAGGGACCAAACCTACATCTCTTCCGTCTCCTGCATTGGCAGGCAGGTTCTTTACGGCCGAGTCACCTGGGAAGCTCAAGGAAGCAACTATGTAATTCTAAATAGCAACATGAACAATGAAGGAAATCGGGAAGGTACTGAGACAGAGAATAATGGGGAGGAAGGAGACATGCTGATCAGGAAAGGCGGCACACAGGCTGAAGCAGGGATTATGGAGGTCTCCCCCTGCCCAACATCCCTTTCCCTCTTCTGCAGCCCTCTCCTTTGCCTCCTCTACTCTTAATCCACAATGCTCTGGGAGAGGACATGTGACCCTGATCCAGCCAATCACGGCAGCACATCCCACACTGGCCACAGTGATTGGTTCATAGATGGGCACATGACCCCAATCAGGCAAAGAAAAGTCAGGCTGGAACTTTGACTGGACTATTGAATAAGAAGCTGTCTCTTTTTTGTTTGCGGATATTAAAACAAGGAGGTAAGCCTTGAACAGCCATGAGTGGCCACATGGAAAGAGTGTGCCTGGGAGCACAGCCAACCTCAAGGAAAGCAGAGATGAGAATTTCTCCAGACACAGAGAGATCTTTCGATCAAGCCCTAAGGCCATTTTTGGAATCTGCAGGAGGGAAGAGGAAAAGAAACATCAGCGTTCCCCTAAACTCTCTTCAGAATCGTCTTCATCGGTCTTCTCTCTGCCCTCACCTCTATATGGAGCCGAAGGCGGGTGTTGGGCAACCGTTCACGGTCTATTTGGAGCCCCTTTTGGCAGGTCCTGCAATCACAAGTAGTTCCCTGAAGTCTCTTCTTGTCTTCACCTTTGAACAGCAATCAGAACTCTGTGGGAACAGAAAAGCCCCATCTTTAACATCTTGTTATATGAGTATTGTTGGCTGATTCCTATAAGTAAGGAAAACGAAGCTCAGAGACATTGAGTAACTTTCCAAGAATACAGAGCTAAAGTCAAGCCCCAGTTTGTCTGGCTTCAAGTCTTCCTCCCTCTTTCTACTATCCCAACCTAAGGGGTGTTATGGCTGGGCAGGCAGATGGCTCCTAGTGTTGGTCTATAGGCAACCTGAGCTGGGATTCAGGGGCATGACTCCAGCTCTGGCAGGCTGTGGGCAGGGTGGTCCCACATCCAGAGTGACATTTATCTGGAAAGTGTGGCTCAGGGTCTAGGCTTACAGTAATGGATTGAGTGCCCACTGTGTGTTATTGTGCTTCATCCAGATACGAAACTGATGACCAAGCAGAACTGATGATACCTGCGGCTGAATGCCTTCTTGTCCTCCTTTCCTGAGTCAGGACTGACGGTTAGGGTGAGGCTGAGGCTGGCCATCAGGGAACCCCAGCTGTTAGGAGCAGAGAAAGGCAGTGTCAGAAGCGAGACCCATACACCTTTCTCCCACATCCATCCCATCCCAGACGGGGGCCAGCCTCTTCATGTCTCTCTGGAGTCCTCCCCTGCCCCTCTGCCTCCAGCCTCTCCCCTCACCCGTATTCCCCAGAGCTGCCGTTGTTTGCCTGATCATTCGTGTCTTGCTGCCAAACAAAGGTCCAAAAACATGTTTTGTAACAGCAACCCTTATCTACAGAGGATCTTTGAAACTTCTGGGCCTGGCATTTACAGTGGCCTTCCTGAACTATATTTAGCTTTGTTTCTCCTTTCTTTCAGATGTGTATCCTGCATGTGTGTCAAACTGTGTTGTCTCACACATTGGCTCAGGCAATTTCTTCCATCCCTGCCTCTCCTCTCCATTGTTAGTAAGGCAGTTCATTCATTCAGTCCATCCACCTTTTGTTCAACAGGTAATCCAGGAATCTTGCTCTGTACCCACCATTCCAGGCCGCTTCGCAGACCACATCTCTGACACCTCACCCCTGCTTCTTCCCCTGCTGCATTCAACTGCAAACCCTTCAAGGGCAGGGGCTGTGTCTTGCCTGTTTTGCAGTCCCACAGTGTCCTGCCTTTGGCAGGGGTTAATAAATGTGTACCGCTTGAATGGGACAAACACAGGCTCTGGTGGGAAAGCACTAAAAACACTGGCTTGAGAGGCTAGAGGTTAGTCCCAGCTCTGCCACTTACTAGTGTGGCTCAATGAGAATTACTGTCCTTCTCTGGGCCTCAGGATGCCCACCTGTAAAATGGGACTACCATCCTGTCCTGGGCACCATGCTGGGCTGGAGCGGGTGGGAGACAGTGCAGGTGCAGGCTGTTACTACGATGGTCTCTCCCACAGGCAGGGTGTGTGTTGACAGTGGAGGGAGATGACTATGTTTCTTGGAGCCCTTTGGCCATGAGAGCTGAGTTGAGCAAAGACAGCAGGAGGACACTCTCAGGACCCCCAGACGCCAGCCCAGGGGTTTCAGCAGGGGAAATGGCCAGCAACCTGATACACCTGTCTTTCTGAGGCTGGATGTGATGCTCCAGTGCTCCAGGGCATTCTGCCAGTATCCAGGGAGGTGGGGGTGGGCACGAGCTGTCCTCCAGCCCCAGGCTATTTGTAAAGGGTCTATGAGCATGCCGTCACTTGGCTTACTTGCAGTCCCGTGGTCCTCAAGGCTCCAAGCTGCCTCCATTAACTTTCACGGGGGTGGTGTGTGTAAAGGAAAGTGGAGTTTGAGTTGGACATTTTATCATCACAGGCTATCTGAGTGGAAAGGGACAGCTGAGCCCTCGGAGTCAGCAGCCTCACTGTCTAGAGAGGAAGCTGAGGCTCACACTGGAGAAGGGACAGGCCGAGGTCACTTTTATAGTCCAGGGGTGGGTTTTGGAGATTGAAACCCAGCCCTGTCACTTAATCCTGTAAGAGGTGGAGCAAATTGTGACTCTAAGTTTCTGTAAATGTTAATGTGTGTGTGTTAGTTGCTCAGTCGTGTCCAACTCTTTGTGACCCTGTGGACTGCAGCCCACCAGGCTCCTCTGTCTATGGAATTCTCCAGGCAAGGATACTAGAGTGGATTGCCATTCCCTTCTCCAGGAAATCTTTCTGACTCAGGGATAGAACCCAGGTCTCCTACATTATAGGCAGATTCTTTACAGTCTCAGCCACCGGGGAAGCTCATAAATGTTAATGGGAGTTTTCAATTCTAATACGGCACACCTGTGAGGATTGGAGGGAATGGTGTGTACAAGGTGCCAGAGGCAGCTCAGGCATGTCTCCAACTCCCTGGCCCAGGGTCATAGGGATGCTCCCTCCTGTACATCCTGAGCTGTTCAAGGGAAATTCTGCTCTTTTTCTCAGGTGACAAAGCTGTCAAAGGCTTTTGGAGCCAGGGCAGGAGAAGGCAAGTCTAAGATTGTGCCAGTTGAGACTGATTCTGAGGAAGTGAGCAGCTTGGGGCCTGGGCCAGCCTTCCCACCCCTTCCTTTTCTTCATTTGCTCATTCATTCCTTAGTGGTGGATTGAGTGTCTACTCAGCAATGGATTCTGTCTGGCTGCTGCTCCATCAGGGAGGAAGAAAACCAGCTGCTCCCTGTCTGAAACCCTCATTGTCCAGTGGGGAGAGAGACAAAGCAAGGAGACACCACGAGAGTGGGAACTGCTGTGAGAGTCTGCACAGGGTAGGGGACACGGAAGAAGTGGAGCTGTGGAAAGCTCGCACTTTCTTTATTCTCATTTTAATTGCAGAGCAAGTTTGCATGGTTGCGATCAAGCTGTATAATTTTATAACCTGCTATTTTCATTTGGCGTTAGTCATAAATGTTTTCTCCATGTGATTATTAAACTCTTTATAAATATTTTCAATGGCTGCAGCATATTTTCAGCAGAGCAACACCATAATTTAATTAGACTTAGACATGTAGATTGGGGAATTTTTTTCCCCCTATAATACATAATACTTCTACAAACGTCTTTGTACATAAATTGTTTCCCATGTTTCTTGTTATTTCCTGGGGTAGGTTTCGAATTCCTGGACACAGTGCATCAAATTTTAAAAATTCCTCAGTAACTCCTTGATATCTACGGCCAAGTGTCTTTCTGAATTGGTTTTTCTGGGGCCCCCTAGAGTGGCTGCTGTAGCACTGGCTGGACTTAAGTCTGTGTAGAGGTAGGAGGTTATAGTAGGAAGATGGGTTGGGGATGGGGATTTGAATACACAGACTTGGGATTCCAGTCCCAGACCCTTAACTTCCACATCCTGTACAGTTCTCCTGTGACAGGGGCGCTGACACTCTCCTTGAGCTGCTTTCTGAGGACGAGAGATGGTAGACCTGAAGTGCACAGCTCAGCTCGGCATCTGACATACAGGAGGAGCACAGTAATAGTGACTACCACAGCATCCTGGTCGGGACTGGGAGGACCCAGTGCCCTCCGGAAGCAGAGGCTGCAGGGTGAGGCCTCAGCTCCAGCTTCCACCAGCCCGGGCACAAGTCCTCCTACACTGGCCAAGCCAGAGGCCCCAGCAGCCTGGCAGGCAACGGAGCAGAAGGAAGGGGCCAGAGAAAGTGGACAAAAGGCTCTAGGGGCAGACAGAGGGAGGAAGTGATTTCCAGGCTGACTGAGGAGGGGAGTGGGAAGGAGAGAAGCGGGAAGAGGGGCCATAGGAAAAGGCAGGACCAAGGGGATGAGAACCAAAGGGAAGTGCTGGTTCTATACTGGAAAGTAAGGTGAATCCAGGTACTAACCAGGAGCACCGAGATGGTCCCAAGGCCGGAGTGGGCTCTGACAGGCTACCCACACCTGGTTCCATGACTAGCTCACTTGACCCTTTGCTGGCTCTGGTAGGCCCACTTGCAGAAGTCTCTGGGGTCCATCTCTGACATCCTCCGGGCAGGCACCTCCCTGGAGAGATGAATGACTCCCCATCTGGTCCTCTAAGTTTAAATATCTACCAGACAATTTCTCTGCTGCAAACAGGAGACAGAACTGCTCTGGGTCTCTTGCACCAAAGGGAAGACTTTTCTGGAGGATTATTGGAAATGGGAAGTGCAGAGCTCAGAGGAAAAGGGCTTTCTCAGAGAGAGTGACCACAGAGCGCAGTGGATAGGGAAGCCCTGAGGCAGGCTGGAGAATTAGAAAATGGTGCCGACTTTGGTGGGTGAAGTCCCATGTCATACTGCTTGGCTACAGAAGCAAGCTCTGGTTTTCAGACCTCACTCATCCCCTTGGCTGGACCTTCTTGTGTGGCAGTTTATATTCTGCACAAGCAGACCCTGGATTCACACCTGTTGAAAGGAAGAGGGAGAAAGCAGGACTGGGCAGAGGAAAGCCAACCTGTGTTTTAGACTCAGTCAAGCTCAGCAGACCCAGTACCAGCTCATCTGAGTTGTCCAAGCATCCGATCTCAGTGGAGGGGCCTTTATCCTTTTGCCTCCAATAGCCATGCCAAGAAAGGTGTGACCTCAGGTAAGGCGGCCCCCTGCAACTGAGAAGAAAGGAATTGACAGATGGAGACTCTGTGCTGGGCACTCTCCCTGCAGCGGGGCAGCAGGTCCTTTGGGAGGGGACCCGGGCTTCACGTCTTCCACGTCTTAAGCAGTGAACCACCTACTCGACTGTACATGGCAGCCCTGTGGGAGAGAAATTTCAGAGGTCACAAACCTGTGCCTTCTCTAGATGCTTTAAAAAGTGTGGATGAGGGGGGAAACTAGTGACAGATCATTGTCTTTGTACTAAGGGAGTCCCGTCAGGAGAGTCACATCCTCTGAGCACGATGGTTCCTGATTTTCTTGCCTGGCAGTTTCGAAATGTCCGGGTTGTTGTATCTCACCACTTCCTCCCCTTCCCCTGCACTAGCTCCTGGGCCTCGTCATATGCTTTCTGCTGGGAAAGGGTGTCAGATTATTGTTCTATTTGTCTCCTTTTCAGCTTTCTGTGTGATTTGGCCACAAGTTCTTGACTTTCGGTACTGAGAAGGCAGCCCTAGAAAGAGGCATGATCTTCATGGGAAGAAGGGAGATGGAACCCTCTGGCTCTAAGATCTTCGGTGGTCCCTCAGTGCTCCTAGCTTGCAGTCCAGACCCTCAGCCTGGTATGCAACACCTGCATGAGCTGCCCTGCCTCTTCCCAGCCTGGCACACAGCACCACTGAATGAATGGAAGTGTTTATTGTCATTAATAGTGATGATGATGATAATAATAATAAAAGAATTCATGTTTCTCTAGGCTCCTCCAAACCGCAGCCATCCATCATTCAGGGCTCAGATCAGCAATGACCTGAAACTTCTCAGCTCATATATTCATACAAAATCATGTCTCCTTAAAAATCTACTCCAACCATTTTTGGAGACAAAGGTAAAGAGCAGTGAGTTCAGAGCAAAACTTCAGGGATTTCCCTGGCTGCCCAGTAGTTAAAACTTCGCCTTCCAGCACAGAAGGTGCAGGTTCCATTACTAGTGGGGAAGCTAAGATCCCATATGCCTTGAGGCCAAAAAACCAGAACATAAAACACAAACAATATTGTACCAAATTCAATAAAGACTTTAAAAATAAAAAGAGCAAAACCTTGGACTCACCATTGAAAGCAACCAGGGATCCTTGGAGAAACCTTGATTCTAGAGCTAGGGGCAGGTAAGTAAGAAGTACTCAAAAACAAATAGCGTCATATGAAAAGGAAACAGAAACTGCTCTAATCTGGGACAGTCTGAGCATCAACATAAATAACAGTAATAACAGATTATAACCTATTGCAATAGAAATTCCTGAGTCTTCATTAATATAAATGAATGAATAGATAAATGAGGAAAGGGGAACACTTCTGTTCAGTAGGATGCCAACTAATAAATATAGATGGAAGGATGGAGTCAGAAAATCGTCAGTGAATGTCAAAACAAGCAGGCGAAGCTGTGATGAGGAACAGATACATATATTTACATAGCCTCAACGTTTTCCCTATAAGATACTTATTAAACATGAAAGGGAAAACTGGTGGGCACCACCCAAATCAAGTGACCAAAGTTAACATCACCAACGAGGGGACAAGTTGACCTCAGGTGCCTCCTGATACGATGCACTGAGAAGAACACGAAAGTACTTCTGTGGCGTTCCTGTCATATGGAGTGTGTGATCTGAATGTAATCATGAGGGAAGAATGAGATGCAAACCCAAATGGAGAGACATCTACAGAATGAGCAGCTTGTCGTTTTCCCCGGTATCAGTGTCATGAATGTCAAGGGAAGATAGAGGAACTGTCAGAGATGGAAGGAGACCAGGAGGGAAAAACAGACTTAAGGGACATCACAACTGATGGAATTAAAGGTGACAAGGAGTGGGACTAGACGAGAACATTGTACAATGTTCAGTTTCTTGGTTTTGAAACTTGTGCTGTGGTTATGTAAGAGAATGTCCTTGTTCACAGGAAATACACACTGAAGAATTTAGGGGTAAAGGGTTCCATGTCTCTAGCTTACTCAGATAATATCTACTTCATTACTAAGCATATGTAATTAGTTCAGTTCAGTCACTCAGTCATGTCTAACTCTTTGCAACCCCATGAATTGCAGCACGCCAGGCTTCCCTGTCCATCACGAACTCCCGGAGTTCACTCAAACTCATGTCCATCGAGTCGGTGATGCCATCCAGCCATCTCATCCTCTTTCGTCCCCTTCTCCTCCTGCCCCCAATCCCTCTCAGCATCAGAGTCTCTTCCAATGAGTCAACTCTTTGCATGAGGTGGTCAAAGTATTGGAGTTTCAGCTTTAGCATCATTCCTTCCAAAGAACACCCAGGGCTGGTCTCCTTTAGGATGGACTGATTGGATCTCCTTGCAGTCCAAGGGACTCTCAAGAGTCTTCAACACCACAGTTTAAAAGCATCAATTCTTCAGCACTCAGCTTTCTTCACAATCCAACTCTCACATCCATACATGAACACTGGAAAAACCATAGTCTTGATTAGACGGACCTTTGTTGGCAAAGTAATATCTGTGCTTTTGAATATGCTATCTAGGTTGGTCATAACTTTCCTTCCAAAGAGTAAGTGTCTTTTAATTTCATGGCTGCAGTCACCATCTGCAGTGATTTTGGAGCCCAAAAAATAAAGTCTGACACTGTTTCCACCGTTTCCCCATCTATTTCCCATGAAGTGATGGGACCAGATGCCATGATCTTCGTTTTCTGAATGTTGAGCTTTAAGCCAACTTTGTCACTCTCCTCTTTCACTTTCATCAAGAGGCTTTTTAGTTCCTCTTCACTTTCTGCCACAAGGGTGGTGTCATCTGCATATCTGTGTAAGTACAGAGAGAGATATAATAAAGAATTGTGGTAAAAATGTAAATAATCTGCTGAATCTGGGGAAAGAGGAAGAGAGTTCCTTGTACTCTTTACTTTTTAAACTGTATCAAAATAAAATGTAAAAATTAAAAAAATATATATGAGAACATATGTCTTTCAGAGATATCTGGAAAGGGGTGCTGCTGAGGACAGGGCTTGAGAAGAAACTCGAGAGCTGGACCCTGCTTCCCCAAGAACGTGGGGTCTCGCCGTCTGATAAGAGTCTATTGTCATGCCCTTCACACTGCTCAGGCCACCAGCCACTCCTGGGCTTTGTTCTGCTGTCTGAAGTCCTGGGAGTACATCTTCTCCAGTCACTCCCTGGGAGGACAGCCCCTTAGCAGCAACACTGCCAGGTCTGAAAAGCTGTCATCGCGGTGGCCTGGCAGGCCTCTGTGCAAGTGAGTGGAGCTGGACGACGTCATGTGCTTAAGTACTGGGCGAGGCATGTTAGAAACATCTTGTATAAAGTTTAGAGCAACCCTGTTAAGTACATAGGCTCATCATCCCCTTGTTCCAGACGAGGAACCTTGTTGGTGAGGTGAGGCTGGAGCCAGGATTCAAATCCTGTTCTTCCGTCTCCAAGCCTAGAGCTCTCCCCACCTTCCACCCCTCAGCTGGACGCGCCCAGTCACCCCCTGCTTCCACGCCTTGGCGTATGCTGTCTCCTTTGCTGCATCCGTGCTCCCTTCCCCATTTCTCAACTTACTGATTTTCTGGCCCAGACAAGACTGAAGTCAAGGTCTCCTGCCTTTGAATGCCAGGATCTCAGTAATAATTAAACACCAGCTGGGCCAAAATCAAGCTTTGCCTTACTGTGAGCAAAGATACTTTTTGACCAAATGAAGACCAGCCCAACTGGGAAGAGGATATTGAAAAACTGTTGATGCTCTTTTTTGAGATAGCTGCCGTTATGGAAAACACAAACCAAAACAGGCTAGAAAGGACCGGAGCAGGAATGGGGGGTGGGAGGTGATTATACCCTGCCTTCTCTGTTATTAAAAAGAATCCGATCATTGGTTCTGTCCTGCTGGGCCTGTTTCCCCACCTGCAAAATGGAGCAGTAAGGGAATGAGAGGAGTTCCCTTCCAAGCGTGTGCGTCTGACTCACAGACGGTGACTAGAAACTCTGACAGACTCCCTGCCCCTACCCAGTCAGTAAGTCTGAGCCGAGATCTGGCCTTATGTTTTTTAACCAATTCCACAGGTCTTCTGAAAGGCCCCCTTCTTGCCATGTGAGACCCTCGAGAGGGTCTCTGCGGGCTCTTCCACCTCTGCATTCCTCCACCCTCTGACTGGTGAGCTGGCGATGGTGGTTCTCGGCCTTCACCGAAGGAGCCCTTCCCCCACATCTGCGGGGCTGGGTGGGGGGTTCTGGTGACCCTGCTGGCCACCCGCTGGCCACTTAGCACTTCTGTGATGTCTTCTAAGCCTTCCGGCCAGCGGCACCTGGCTTCTGAAGAATGACGATGACTAGAAACTTAGAGTCACACCCTGGTGGCTGCAAATTAGTAAATCTGAAAGCTCCTTGTCAACTCAGAAGAGCTGCATGAGTGGAAAGAAGTTTTATTTTTTTGCAACTGCTTTTCTAGGGCAAACTGAAAAGTAGAATCTATAGCACATCCTAAGGGCCACGGGCCACATCCACGGGCCCCTCTGCAAAGATCTGGGGCCAGGATGTTCCCAGGTGTCAGACAGGCCATCTGGGAGCCCCGCCCCCACCCCGCAGGGCCCCTGGTCCCTGAACTTCCTCCCCAGATGCTGACTTCCCCTCACTCCCCTCCCTCTTCACCAGGCTTCGGCCCCAGACTCTGCCCTGGCCCCTCGCCTCCAGCCCTACTCTCTAGGAAGGAAAGACTCCACTTAGGGTGGGGCTCTAGCTCAAGTGGTACAGAATCTTCCTGCCATGCAGGAGACACAAGAGATGTGGGTTCAATCCCTGGGTCGGGAAAATCCCCTGGAGCAGGACCTGGCAACCCACTCCAGTATTCTTGCCTGGAGAATGCCAAGGACAGAGGAGCCTGGCGGGCTACAGTCCATGGGGCTGCAGAGTTGGACACGACTGAGCATGCACGCACTGACAAGTTAGCTGAACTCCCTGAACCTCCGCTTCCTTATCAGCTAGATGGCATGAGATCTCAGGCCTGTGTGCTTAGCACACGGCTCTGTGTGCTGATACCCCAGCAGGCCTTGGCTGTCATTCTGGAGACTCCTTGCTGACTGGTCACACCAGCCAGCTCCTCTGGCTACTCAGGCCCCAGCTCCCCTCCTGCGGGGGGACTCCCCTCTCTCCTGCACCCACCGCTGTCTTGTAGTCAGCACACTTCCCTACCTGGGCTGCCTCCCCTATCAGACAGGCGGGAGCTCTGCCTTGTTTGCTTCCACGTCCTGAGATAGGAAGGCTCAGGAAATGCCGGTGGGTGCTCTGCAGCCAGGCTTGTTGCATTCCGGGGCAGGGTAGCTGCAGCTGAGTGCGGGGGCCCCAGCTTGGTGGACATGTGCCTCTGGCCACCTGGAGGAGCCTGACGCATTTCCCCCAGGAACAGTGGGCCGTGGTGCTTGGGTACAGGAACAGTCCAATTCACCCCACAGCCATGCCATCATCATGGCAGTGTGCTCTGCTTCTCCAGGAAGGAAAGGTACGTGTGTCACCTGGCCTGCCTGGACAACAATATCAAGACAACAATGAGAAAAGCGAATGTGAAAGTGTTAGTTGCTCAGTCATGTCTGGCTCTGTGACCCCGTGGGCTGTACACCATCAAGCTCTATGTCCATGGGATTCTCCAGACAAGAATACTGGAGCGGGTAGCCATTTCCTTCTCCAGAGGATCTTCCTGACCCAGAGTTAGAATCCAGGTCTCCTGAACTGCAGGCAGAGAGGTGCAAGACAAGCCCCCTGGACAACTGGTGATGCTATTTCCGAATAAAACTCATGGTAAGGGCCTTCTGAATGCCTAATGTCACCAAGGAGCTTTGAGATGCTCCTTTCTACAACGCCTTCTCTTTTCTAGAAGGCTCCAACCTATTGCTCAAGATTCTTCCTGTTTGAGATGAGGTTGAAGGGTAGGCTGGGGTCAGATCATGCAGTATCTACAGGCCATGTAAGGCCAATGACTATTGTTCAAAGAGCATTGAGAAATCATAGCTAAGGTGACCATGGAAAGTACATGATCTAATTTGGTCTGAAAATGTCATCCTGATGTGTGGAGAACAGGCAGTACTGAGCAGGGTTTCCCACAAGGATGTACATCTTGAAACCCTTTATAATGCTATCTTCGGATTTCTGTTTTTAAGTGAAGTCCGATGGGACAATGAGGCATGGATTCAGGGCTTGGAGCCTCGGCTTATGCATGGCCCTATCTCCTACCACCTCCCCTGAAGGGTTCTCAGCTTTCCCCTCCCCACTCCTGCCTAGCCACCACTGCCACCCTCTGCCCTCAGCAGGGCCTGGGCATAGGTGTGGGGAGGCTCAGTGTTGCCTGGCAGCATTTCAGGATGGGGCATGGCCGTCCTCGCACTGAGCTGACAGCACCACGGCATATTCAGCAGGTGGCTCAGGTCTCCTGCCCACTCCTGACCCATGTACCTAGGGCATCCTGGTGTGAGCTTGCAGTAGTCTTGGGGATCACCCTCTACCATGAGAAAAGGAGATGCCTGGCTTGACTTCCCTGCCCCCAGCCAGAGAATGCAGTCTAGTGACTGGCAGGAGGGGAAACCCAGCAGCTGGTGGATTTCCTCTAAAAGTGAGTCAAGAGACGGAGGGCGCTTGTCCCTCAAGTGTTCCCATGCCCAACGGGGTGCAACATTAAATAGCAAATGAAGCAATTTGACAGAATATGGGAAAGGGAAAGACTATATTTTAGAACCTTTAATGGCAATTTTTCCCTTGCCTTGTTAATAAGAGGCCCCACACTTTCATTTTGCATTGATGCTGCAAATGATATAGCTGATCCTGGCAGAGAGCTATCAGTGAGATCAAGCATGTAAAATACATGCAGACCCTGCAGGCAGTAATACTCCCTTGATGCTGGCTCGTATTATTATTTTCATTGTTTATTTGGCTCAAGAGGATGGATGAACTGGCTTCAGGAGCCAAACTCCTCCAAGAGGTTGGCTGTGGCAATGTTGTAATAACTGATTTTGCACTTTGTTCTCAATCCATGGACCTACTACTTCTTGAGTTTGAATTCCTCAAGGAGATCTATTCAAATGTCATGCAAAATAGGATGGGGCTCAGCTTTCATGGGGGGACTTCCTCCTTAAATAGGAGCAAAGTCTGGCTCCAAGCACAGCTGCCTGGACCTCAAGGCGAATGGTATTTTGATGCAACTGTGATTATGATTTTCAGGACTGGATTCCCTTCCCCAGGGAAACTGGTGATGCAGGGAGGCCTGAGAGCAGTTCCTTTTCTTCTCAGAGGCACCCAGATGTCTCCCTCCTTCTCTTCTGTCTCCATAATGTCCCACCAGCCCATGCCTTCCTCCTGGCCTGCCCACCTAGGGCTCAGCCCTCTCTCAGAGTTATTATAACACCCTCTTCTGGTCTCACTCTCTCCCAACCACTTCCCATCTGGAGAGATCTTTCTAGAACCCATAAGTGGGTCCTGCAGGGCAGAGACCAGGTCTGTGTCCTCTCTGAGCCCCAGTCCCAGCAGGGCCTGCCAGGAATTGGTACCCAGCAGTGTCTGTGGACCTGGCGGACAGAGGGCTGTGGTGGTCACAGTGGCTGGCTCTCAACATCCCCATCACCCCAGTCGAGAAGACATCCCCTTCCTGAGGCCGGTGATGGCCATACCTGAGCATGTGATTCTGTCTCATTCTGGCCAGTGAGACATGAAGGGAGGTCTCCTCAGAGCCTGGGCAGGGAGGACTTTGAAGAAAATGAGACAAAAGGAGAGGAATCCCTTTTCTTCCTCTGTGGCTGTCTGAGCAGTCGTAGACCAGAGCCACTGGAGCTGGAGAAGGGAGATGGTTCAGTTCAGTTGCTCAGTCGTGTCCAATTCTTTGAGGCACAGTAAGTTAAAGGAGACAGTAAATGAGAAGAATCACAGAGAAACTGAGCCAGGGCCCTAATGAATTTCACCCAGGCCATGCTGCCTGCAGACCCCTTGTATGGATGATAACACATGTTGTCCACATCAGACCCTCTGGTTTTATGCTTTTGGGGGCCAAAGCATCCTTAGGCGGTGCAAATAACAAAGGGAAATTGGACGATGATCATGCGCCAGGGCTGGACTCTTATCCAATAGTGCCATCAGCCCCAACAGCCTCCCTGGACTCACCTTTTCCAGCTTTGGATCAGAGTGAGAGGTTCTGGAGGCAGAATTGGAGAAAGGAAGGATGAAACTCACTGTTAGGAGAGGTTGTTCATAACAGACACGAGGGGAAATTAAGGCATGGGCTTTGGTATAAGAAAACCTGAGTCTGAAGCCCGACACTCCACTTACCAACTGTGAGGTGTTGAATGAATCAGATAAACTCTTTCTTTTCTCTTTTTTGATTTTTTGGCCATACCCCGCTGATCTTAGTTTCCCGACCAGGGATCAAACCCATGCCTCCTGCATTGGAAGGGGCACACTGGACCACCAGGCAAGTTCCAAGTCACATAGATTATTTAATCTTTGGTTTGCTCCTCTGTGAGGTGAGGATGATGATAAGGGAGGACTAAATGAGGTAGTCGGCGTAAAACGCTTAATGATGCCCCCAGTACTAAGCAAGTGTAAACCAAAGCAGAGTTGGCTATTGGCCACCGAGGTGGCCAAGCCTCAGTGGGGAGTTGAGGAGGGAGGAGGAAGGCCTCTCTACAGAAGAGCACTTTAGAGTCTCTTTAGAATCTTCCTATTACTTCCTTCCCTAATTGCTCCAGCCCACAACCTGCATGGCCATCCATCTGGGGCTGCCCCAGGGCAGCTGGGAAAGGAAGGCCACGTGTGTGTGAGCTTTGTGGCAGGCCTTGAGGGATGGGAGGATTTGTGTAGGGAAGGAAGATGAAGGAAGGCATGTCAGGAGGGAGGCTGGGGAGCAGAGAGAGGCAAAGATGTGGAGGTTGGAGTAGAGAGGGGACCTTTGAGGGGACGGAAGAGGGCTGTTTTGAGCATAAATTTATGAGGGGTGATGGGAAGAGCCCCTGGAGAGGCAGGGGAGACAGCCTGACTTGAAGTTTCCTGCCAATAAGAGAGTGTGTGTGTGCTCAGTGGCTAAGTCGTGTCTGACTCTTTGTGACCCCAGGGACAGTAGCCCACCAGGCTGCTCTGCCCATTCGTTTTTTCAGACAGGGTTAATGGAGCAGGTTGCCATTTCCTCCTCCAGGGGAATAAGAGGGTAAGAGCCTGAGGGTTTCTTGTCTGTCTCCAGAACCAGAAGCATCACTCCATTTGGTAGATGGAAAACCTGAGGCCAGGGAGGCTGAGTCGGAGCTATCAGAGGTGGTGATGTCGTTGGGATGAGATTCAGCCTTAGCCTTTGGCCTTCGGCATTCAAGGTGATATTGACGTTAGCTGTCTTCAGTTACAAGCAACAGAAAATCCAACTGGGGTGCTTTCAATGCTGGAGATGTTTATTAACTAGATCCTAAGGATTCTGGGCTTCCCTTGTGGCTCAGCTGGTAAAGAATCTGCCTGCAATGTGGGATATCTGGGTTCAACCTCTCGGGTAGGAAGATTTCCTGCAAGACAGCTTGTCAACCTCCTCCAGTACTTTTGCCTGGAGAATCCCCATGGACAGAGGAGCCTGGTGGCTATGGTCCATGGCTGGGACACGACCGAGTGACTAACACACACACAAGAATTCTGGAGGTCGGGGGCCACCACCACAGCCTCACTGCTCTGCAGCTGTCCCTGAGCTCTCTCTTGGGTGGTTATTTCAGAGGTGTGGGTGTGCCCTATCTCTAACCCTGGGCTCACATAGCTGGCACTCGGGAGCTTAGCTCTCTCCTGCGGCAGCTCTCATCTGTCTGATCAGCACAGTCAGTGGCAAGGGAGGCACTGCTGAGGGTGGTGATTTGTGGACAATCCTGATTCACCCCTTCTTGCCAACCCACCCTGGGCTCCGGCCCCCGCTGCCGGCATCTGCTGCTGAGTGGGCAGGCCCTTCCTTCCCAGGTGTCTGGGGCTCCAGTCCAAGGCTCTTCCCAAGGTAATACCAGACACAGAGAGAGAGCCCCAGCACCTGCCCCACAAAAAACAGAAATTCCAGTAACTCCCTAATCTTTTCCAAAGATTAGGGGTGGCCAACGGGGAAACTGAGGCTCGGAGAGCTGGAGCGTGGATTAAAGTCCTTCTGAAGGGTAGGGCCCAGACAGAACAAAAACAGGGGCCTCCACCTGGATTCTTCAAACTCCCCCGTTTGTGCCTCTGTAATCCTGTCTCTCTTCGTCCAACAGCATTCTTCCAGCCTGAAGACTCCATCTTCAGAGGGGACTTCCTGCCCCAGAGAGGGTCTAATCTGGAGACCTGGAGAAGAGGCAGGCTCCCTGAGGCTGTTCTCCATCGGCCTCGCTACCTGCTCCCCCACCTCCGTGCTCTCACCTTCCTCCCACCCCCAGCCCACAGCTATGTCTGCCCCCAGACTCTGACCTCCTCGAGGGCAGGACTCCGACTGGGGCATCCTGTACGCAGGGTTTGATGATGTTCTCGGTTGGGTGAGCCCCTCCCTTCCTGAAGTGGTTTGCCGGTGACGGATGGAGAGTCTGGGCTCTCTGGACCTGGGCCCGGGTGGGGCTGGCGTGGTGGGTGATACCACCTGGGTTCCTGCCCTCCTCCTTGCCCACAACTGCAGTGGGCCTCAGGCTCTCTGGGCTTGTGGCTCAGAGAACATTCCCCGCTAGAACATCGGAAGGGGGCAAGTGGAGGCGCCTAGCAGGGTGGCAGGTGGCAGGCGGGGCGGCTCCACTTCCTGTGGGGCGCTGGCCCTGGAGCCTGCCCCGGGGAGGTTGCACAAACCTTCCTGCGGAGGCCCCGGGGACCGCCTCTCCCGCTGGCCACTGCCTCTGCTGACCCGGGGCTGCCCTCCTTGCTCTCAGTCCTGCAGCCTGGACTGAGTCCTCCATCTCCGCGGGGCTGGCAAGGGGCCGGGCCGGACCCTGGGGCTCTTCCTCCCTTCACTGGGCACCAGCCCTTCCTCATTTTGCCGCTGATTCTAGCCCCAAACAAAACAGATTGAGCCCTTTTCTTCCCTGTGGCAGTCTCTGGCTTACGGCTGCCTTCGGAGGCGCTGCAGAGGGCGCCGCCGGCCGGGGAGGGGGGCCCTGGGCCAGCCCTGCCGGGACTGGGCCGGTGCGCCTGGCTCCTGGCCCTCGTTCAGCCCTGACCGTGGCAGGAGAGCAAGCTTTGCCGTGGCAGTTGCCTGAGGATGATGCCTCAGCTTCAGTTCAAAGATGCCTTTTGGGTGAGTGAAGACGGCTGTGGGTTTGAGCAAGTGGAGTGTGCCTGGGGAGGCCAGCTCAGCTGACATTTCCTCAGGGCGGTGGGTTGGGGATGTGGCTCCCAGAGCGGGGGAGTTTCTCAAAAAAATGATGGCTGATTTTTGATTCTTTATCGTCGTTGGGTGAGGGGTGTGACCTGGGCTGTTTCTGAGTTGGAAATGGACAATGGGGGTCCTCGGTCTGGGGTACTGATTCCTCTGCAAACTTCAGCAAGCAAGGGATGGATATTCTCTGGGATCCCAGGGCAGATCTTTCCTCTGGAAGACCCCCTCTCCACAGCAGGAAACTTTAGGAGCATCTGATATATGGCTGGGAACTTGATGAGGACTTGTGAGGTAAAGGAGGAAGGGTCACAGGTCTGGGGACCAGATAAACTTGAATTTGGATTTTGGCTTTGCTATTTAGAGGCTGGACAAGTCATTTTATCTCTCTGAACTTCATTTCTGGCCACNAGGGATCTAATGTAACAAAATCCCCTGCATCTCACTGGAGCACCAAATGGGAATTTCTTGCCTTACCCCACCCCTCTTCACCCCTCTTCCTTGCAGACCTTAGGGGACCTTCAGGGAGGCAACAGGACTGGGCAATTCCTTATTTGCTTTCTTAAATTCAGCACACATATAAATCAAGTCTTTTCCTTGTGAAATTCCAGCACCCAGCTGGCTTGTGGGGGTGAAATTGCTGGGCCCAGGCCACACAGCCTGCAAGCCCCATTTGGACCCCACCACCTTTTCTTTCCTGCTGTCTCTCAGCCTACCCCTCTGCTTCTCAAGCGCTGACTGTTCCCAGTGGCTCCCAGGGAAAAGCTGAGGCCTCTCTGGCTGGAGCTGAGGAGCGCGGCTGTCCTGAGGGCACCCCCCCCAGCTATGCAGAGGACACTGGCTCTTTGCTCAGTCGGCCTGAACTCAGCCGACAGTCTGGCCTCCCTGGGCCCTCTCCCGGGGCCTCCAGCCAGGAGGACGAGAGCTAACGAGCCAGGTCTCCCTTCCCTTCTGGGCCACGCTCTCCTTGGGGCCCGTGGCCAGAGTCTGAGTGGCTCGCTTCCTGCCTGCTCTAACTGCACAGTAGGCAGAGGGCTGTCTCTCTGGGCCTTCATCTCCCCATCTCTACAGAGAGGGGCCGGGACCAGCCCAGTAAAGCCAAGGGAAGCAGACCTGCCTCGGCCCCTTCCAAGCACCAGGCTGGCAGCTGGGACCCATGCAAGGGGTGGGGGGCTGCCTTCAGCAGGGGATGCATAGACTGGACAGTTGCTCTGACTTGAAGTGCAAAGCTGGGGAAAAGTTAGGGCTTCCCTGGTGGCTCAGATGGTAATGAATCTGCCTGCAATGCAGGAGAGCTGGGTTTGATCCTTGGGTTGGGAAGATCCCCTGGAGAAGGAGTTGCCAATCTACTCCAGTGTTCTTGCCTGGAGACTCCCGTGGACACTGGAGCCTGGTGGGCTATAGCCCATAGGGTCACAAAAGAGTCAGACATGACTGGGAGACCCACACTTTCACTTGAACATCCAGGTGTTTAGCAGCCCAAGGCGGGCCAAGCACACCCTGGCTGTATTTGAGTTCCGGGACGTCTGGTCCAGCCCAGAGCCTTTGGTTCCACCCTCCCTAGGACAAAGCTGGCCCAAAGAGCAGCCCCAAGGCAGGATCTGGGCAGGAAGCGGGGAGGTGGTACAGGAGGGAGCAGGGTGTGGTGGCAGCATTCTACCTGCTGCGGCTTCCTGTGCTGCGTCCCGCCACACTCTGTGCTCGCCCCACCTCTGAGTCGCCCGCAAGCTCTCCTCTCCTCTGCTGCTGGCTCCGGGGGCCCCGGGTAGAGGCGCCACTTCCCTAGGGAGGGCCAAAGCAGGGAGGGAAAGGCTGATGGGCTCTGATTCCTAACAGCTGTCCCGGACGCTCAGCCTGGCCCAGCCCACAAGGACAACTAACCCCAGCACTAAAGACGCGTCAGGCGCTGTCCTCACGACTGTGCATCTGTTGACTCATTTAAACCCAGGAAGTGGATGCTATTGTGACACCTATTGTTCACAGAAGAGGCCAGGGCACAGAGAGCCTCAGTCACTTGCCCAAAGTCACACAGCTGGGTGAAACCTGGACAGGTTGGCCCCAGTGTCTGCTCTCACGCAGGTGCTTCATTACCTCTTTAGCCACAGTGCCCATCACTGAATCTTTGGGTCATGTTGGTGAAGGAGGGGAAAACTCAGTCCTTCCTACCTCCCAGAGAAATCAGATCAGATGGGCTCCACAGAAGTCTTCTGAACCCCAATTTACAGACAAAGTGGTAAAATGGAAAAGACACAGTGATCCGACCACCATGTGGGTGTTAGGGACAGGGCTCAGCCTGCCTTCCCCCCGGCTTTCCCCCACCCCATGCCCAGGCAATGCCATTAACCACAGCTTGGGAACACACTGCCTGCAAGTGGCTGGTCTGTAGTGGAAGGAAGCCCCTGAGCTAGAAGGATCGTGTCTAATAGTGCAGCACCCCCGTTAACTGGCAGCCTCAACCATCCAAAACACAGGTGAGAGCCAGCCTTGTTCACAGCAGCACTTCATTGTGAGCAGGGAAACAAAAATGGTTTCTGAGGTTCTAAAAGTTTGCATTAGAGCTTGCATACTTTACTCATTTGAGATGCCCTATAGCTTCCCTTTCACTTTTCACTTTCATGCATTGGAGAAGGAAATGGCAACCCACTCCAGTGTTCTTGCCTGGAGAATCCCAGGGATGGCGGAGCCCAGTGGGCTGCTGTCTGTGGGGTCGCACAGAGTCGGACATGACTGAAGTGACTTAGCAGCAGCAGCAGCAGCAGCAGCATAGCTTTTAGTTAGGGCCCATGAACTCTGATTTTATCCACAGTTTTAACAAGCTTAGTTATGTGGTTTGGTTGACCTATAGATATAGCAAATGGTAGGTATCTACATGGAATCTGACTGATTAAATATTGGTGGGCCTGACCTGTTAGACCTGTTAGGGACAACAGAGGATGAGATGATTGGATGGCATCACTGACTTGATGGACATGAGTTTGAGTAAACTCTGGGAGTTGGTGATGGACAGGGAAGCCTGGCGTGCTGCAGCCCATGGGATTACAAGGAGTTGGACACGACCGAGCGACTGAACTGATACTGACCTGTTAGAGACAATTTCACAGATAGCTGGTAGCCTGATAGTAAAAGAGGAGACAAAAACTTATAAAAAGCAGACACAGTGGTTAGAAGTGGTAGAGTTGGCCAGTCCTATCCCTCAGTAGGCCTGTATTTGCAATCTTGTCAGTGTGACCATGCAGTATGTATTTATAGTCTACTTCTATCTGCAGCCTAACGTTCAGATGCAGGTTTCTGTGGGAGTGAGGCTGGGGTGGGCTAGCCACAGGGGAGGGAAGGGATCATTTGATTTCTGTTAATACACACACAGTGATAAAGAAGATTAGTTTTGCAGGAAGTTTGTGACTGAGCCTCAGAACAGAGCTCTTTCTCTCTCTGTCGGAGAGAAAGCTGAGGATAAGAGTACCAGGTGCCCAAGCTGACAGGGCCTTAGAGCTCCTGGAACCTGACTCAGTACCGGGCCAGAGGGGCAGAGAATCCCAGAGAATGCGGGATTACCACTCCTTATCCCAGTATACACAGCTTTCCTTGCAGGGGCTCTGCTCCCAGCAGCAGCCAAAGTGTATTGCAAGAAACACCTGTCTGCATCCTCAGCGTAGGGCTGGTGAGTGGGCTGTGAGTTTGGTTAATGTTAATAAAATAAGTGGATGAATAGTAAGGGCCTCCACGGTCCTACTGCCTTCCTGAACCCATCTTCTTCATTTTGCTTTAGTTACACTCAACAGATATTTGTTGAGAAGCGTTCTCTACTAGGTAATCTAACTTGAGCCCTGCGATCCTCATCCCCCATCCAAACAGCTGAATGAGACTGTCAGATTACCTTGCCCTAGAAGAAGTCAGGATCGACTTCTTCTGGAGTCTAGAGTTCTTTGATAATGGACCAGGCACGGGGAGCACCCAGAGGACTGCTCTGAGCTGCACTTTCCCCTCCTGTCCTCTCATTGCCTCCCAGACCTATACATCCAACCACTTTTGAAAAGAAGTCACGGGATATTGTTTTAAGAAGGAAAATCTGGTTCTGGACCAGGTTTTATTAAGACCCACATCCTGTCTTTTTCGGGGTTGTTAAAAGGAAAAGTGATGGCCACATATACTCCTCATGCCTTGCTCTTCCCTCCCCACCATCATGGCTTTGGGTGGAAACCATCAAAGGGGACCTAGAAACCAGGCCTGAACTTTTCCCTCTGACCTGAGATTACATTTATCCCTTTGGAGGCTGGGCTCCCGCTTCATTTGAAAATGCTAAGTGAGGAGGTGCTGAGCTCCAGCAACAGAAGACAGAGGAGGTACCACTTCCTTTGGTGGGGGAATGACTCACCGAGGATGCGTGGGCTAGGGGCAGGGGGAGAGGGCTGAGGCCCCATGTGTCTGATCAGCTACTATGGCCTCTTCCCCTCTCTGGTTCTGAGACTCTGAGGTTCCCTACTGAGGAGGAGAGTTTGGGGGGGACACTCCTCTTCTTGACATAATTTTATCTTGAACATACGTGGGCCTGGGTGTGATTTCCTTATCTTCAAAACACCATTGTTAGTGACTGTACAGTCCTCCAATTTGTAGATTTGGTGGACATGTTGTGAATCCCATCCTCAGCATAGGGCTGGTGAGTGGGCTATGTGTTTGGTCAATGTTAATAGAATAAGTGGACAAACAGTAAGGTTCTCCACAGTCCTACTGCCTTCCTGAACCCATCTTCTCCTTCATTTTGCTTTAGTTACACTCAACAGATATTTGTTGAGAAACGTTCTCTACTAGGTAATCTAAGCTGGGCCCTGCGATCCTCATCCCCCATCCAAACAGCCTAATGAGACTGTCTGATTACCTTGCCCTAGAAGAAGTCAGGATCCTACAGAGGAGCCTACAGTCCATAGGGTCACAAAGAGTCAGACATGACTAAGTGACTTAGCACACACACACGTGATTTATTTATACAGTCCCCTGTTGTTGGACATTTAGATTCAGTTCAGTTCAGTTGCTCAGTGGTGTCCAACTGTTTGCGACCCCATGGACTGCAGCTTGCCAGGCTTCCCTGTCCTTCACCAACTCCAGAAACTTGCTCAAACTCACGTCCATTGAGTCAGTGATGCCACCAACCATTTCATCCTCTGTCGTTTCCTCCTCCTGCTTTCAATCTTTCCCAGTACCAGGGTCTTTTCCAGTGAGTCAGTTCTTCACATCAGGTGGCCAAAGTATTGGAGCTTCAACATCAGTCCTTCCAACGAATATTCAGGACTGATTTCCTTTAGGATTGACTGGTTTGATCTCCTTGCAGTCCAAGGGATTCTCAAGAGTCTTCTCTAACACCACAGTTCAAAAGCATCAATTCTTTGGCGCTCAGCTTTCTTTATGGTCCAACTCTCACATCTATACATGACTACCGGGAAAACTGTAGCTTTAACTATACAGACCTTTGTCTGCAAAGCTATTTCTCTGCTTTTTAATATGCTGCCTTAAAAAAAAACAGAGATTATTGCCAACTATTTAGCATTCTGGGTCGGTCTTTGTGTATCAAGATTTTGCANCGGGAAAACTGTAGCTTTAACTATACAGACCTTTGTCTGCAAAGCTATTTCTCTGCTTTTTAATATGCTGCCTTAAAAAAAAACAGAGATTATTGCCAACTATTTAGCATTCTGGGTCGGTCTTTGTGTATCAAGATTTTGCACTTGACGACCACTTCTTGCATAGCTTCCCACATGAGGGGACATTCCTGGGTGGGAGAATGAGGCCAGTTCTCTGGCATTTGGCACTAGCAGCCACTCTGGGACCCCTCATAGTCCTCTGGCTGGGCAGGAAACTTTTCATCCAGGAAAGAGGGATCAGAGTGGCCTGGAAGGGGCTCTGCTGAGAATCAAAGCCCACTCAGGTTTCGTGGATGCACTTGCAGCAGGGCAGGGCCCTGTGGCCTTGAAGGCCAAGGAGGCCAGTGGCCGAGGAGGGGGTCCTCCTGAGCAGGAGGGGATGGTAGAGGCAGGAGGCGGGAGAGAGGGGCCCCTGGCTGGCCGTCCTTTGCCTCCACCTACTGCCCTCCCTGTGCCTTTCCGGCCATGGCTGTTGAAAAGGATGAGAACGGACTCTTTCTGTGCTGGTCGCAGAGCTCCTCGAGGCTTGGTGTTCTGTGCAAAAAACACAGAACCAAGCGGTGTGTGTTGTGTGCAACCCATTGTGAAAAGTGGGGGGAAATAAGCATTAGTGCTGGTATAGGCTTGTATTAGGGTTTCCCTGATGGCTCAGATGGTAAAGAATTCGCCTGTAACGGAGGAGACCTGGGTTCAATCCCTGAATCGGGAAGATCCCCTGGGAAAGGGAATGGCTACCCACTCCAGTATTCCTGCCTGGAGAATCCCATGGACAGAGGAACCTGGTGGGCTACAGTCCAGGGGCTTGCAAAGAGTCAAACATAACTGAAGTGACTTAGCACGCACGCACGGGCTTGTATTAACAATAAGAATCTCTGGAAAGACGCACAGAGAGCTAATTAAAGTGACGGCCTTTTGGGGGAAGTGAAAGAAGAAAGATTGATGGGTTTCAGGGCTGGGTGGCATTGAGTATTCAATGTACTTTTCTATAGCGTTTGATTATTGAACCATGTAAATATATTACCCAATGAAAATTAAATTACACAATTAAAAATGAAAAAGAAGATGTTTATTTCATGTTCTGTGAAAATTCTTTTTTCTCTGAGTCCCAGATATGTCATTCTCAGAGGAGAGGCGGCTGTTCCTGGTTGTTGTTCAGCATCCCTTACGTACCAGGCCCCGTGACACATGTGTCCCCCAATCCACCTTGCAGGGAAAGACTTGCTAATGTCCTCCCATGTCCAGAACGGAGACACAGGGAGGTCAAGGGCCAAGTGTATGGTCATATGTTCAAGGCAGAGCAGGGACATCCGTTAGCTCTGTCAGACCCTGTCGCATTCTGCCCCTGAATGCAAAGAGACTGGTGAGTTCTTGGTTCAGTTATAATTCCTAAAGGATGAAATGGTGGCTCCCTATTCGGTAACACTGGTTTCCATGGTTTTGGAAGTAAGGTGATTTCTCTCGCCGTAATTTTCTGCAAATGATCACAGATTACATATGCCATTGAAAGGAAAATGTTTAAAAAACAAGACTAAGCAATTCCTGTTTTCAAGCCGAGATGGTGTTTTTTGGTGATATTTGTGGCTCAGTGGCGTGAACTCTTCCACATACTCTGTGCACACTTTGTGGTGTGTGTGCCCCCAGGGACCCAGGGACTTGGTTCCTCCACACCCACTCCGTAGGATGCGGTCGACCGTCTGACGGCCACAGGTGACTGCGGAGCTTCATGGCTGCGTTCGCCCTGCTTTTGTGATGCCTGCAGGTTCCCCTGTAGTGTTTCCTGGCTGCTGTGTCCTGGGTCAAGAATGTAACCCACACCTTCAATTTTATTCTTGGTGGAAAACAAGATCTGCTTACCAAGGTCCTCCTTGTTGTCCAGTTGCCAGGAACTCAGGGACTTTGGCTGGCTTCTCTCAGCACCTCCACACAGCCAGAGTTGCTAGCCCCTGGGATGGAGAGGGAGGGCCTTGCTTGGGCTTGGAAAGGTTGGGGGGTGGGGTGGATTTGGGAGGTGGTGGGCGGGCAAAGGTGGAAATCCTGGCATGGGTAAAGACGTAGAAGGGAGAGTGGGTGCAGTGGGTTTGTAAGACGGTTTTCTGGCCCAGAGGACTGCNTGCTTGGGCTTGGAAAGGTTGGGGGGTGGGGTGGATTTGGGAGGTGGTGGGCGGGCAAAGGTGGAAATCCTGGCATGGGTAAAGACGTAGAAGGGAGAGTGGGTGCAGTGGGTTTGTAAGACGGTTTTCTGGCCCAGAGGACTGCGTAGGGTGACTGTAGGAAGGGAAGACCCCGGCTGGGCTTTAAAAGGTCTTGACCAGCCTTGAGTGGAGGCAGAGAGCCTTTCTTCCTTTCTTCACCCTCTCCAGTGACGGATGTTTCTTCTCATGCAAAAAGAGGCTTGGAGGCTGTGGGCTGTGGTTAGGATGCCTGCCTGCCTCAGCTAGAGCCCGTCTGACGCTGCAAATGACATGATGGAGGGAACTAGTTGCGGAAATCGAAACTGCCTCACTTCTAGTAAGAGAGAGTGGTACCCAGTGCCCTGGGGACTGCCCACACTAGCTAGGGTGTCCTGCTGGGCTAGCTCCGGAAGGCCCCTCCCTCACAGACTTAGTCACTCTCTGTGCTCCAGGCTCAGAAGGGGGACAGGCCTCTTTGAAGCTTCCCCCCTCACTTGCTGAGGGGGAACTTGGAGAATCCTTTCTCCTTTCTGAACTTCAGTTTCCTCATCTGTAGGATATGAGAGTGATTCTCAACTGAGATAAAGGCTTTGAGGATGGAGACACTAAGCACAGTCCTCAGAGGACCACACGCTGCTGCTCAGCATTGGGAGCTAGTAGACCAGGAATAGATCCCAAGGGATCCTGACTTATAATTGGATAGGCACCTACAGTGTGAGCCTCATATGTGGGTCTTCCTAATCTCAGGATGCCTCCCCAACTCTGTTCACCACTGGATACTAAATTTCACCATTTGACAGTCATTCCTATGGTTTCAGGTGACAAGATGCAATAGCCCCATGAGGCTAGTATTCTTATCCCTTCTTTAGAGAGAGAAAACCATGGTTTATAGAGGGGATGTGGGCCTGGGGGTGCCACCCAGATGGACATTGGGGCTGCTGGGCTAGGCTTGGCTGCTACCTTCCCCGGCCAAGTCAGAACACCCTTGACATTAGCAAGAGCGTGTGGTGGTTTGCTGAGACCTGGAACCCTGAGCAATGGATAATAGGAGCAGGCCAGTGAGTGACAGGCCCTTCCTCTGGTGTTGACAGGCCACCCACTATTGGGCAACAGGAAGTATCTGCTGCTCCAGAGACTAGCAGCCAGGGTGGGGATGGGGCAGCCAGATGGGATCAGGGAAATAGAAAAGCAGAAGCTGAGCCATACTCAGAGAAAAAGAAGGGGTGATGGGCTGAGTCAGGAGGGTGCTATTCAGGGGACAAGGAGGCCTATGCCGCTGGGGCAGAGTGATGGAGGTGAAGAGTGGTTGGAGATAAGATCAGAAATGTGACAGGGGTCACGAACCCCAAAGCCCAGTCACAGCTCCAGGTCAATTACATACACATTTCAGGGTGGGGGAGCAGTAGTTTTCAAAGCTCTCCATTGGTGCTGAGAACTGTGGCTTTTCTGCTGAATGGCCATTGCTGACAATGAGCATATATCTGGCTTTTACCATTTATGTGACCTCACTTGACTCGCTTGTGAGTTAGTAGAGGATAGAGGGGATTTCTTTTTAACCTTATACAATTACTTTTTTGTGGCCAATGTCAATATACATAACAGAAAATTTACCATATTAATCATTTTTAAGTGTGCAATTAAGTGGCATCTGCTCTCTCATAATGTTCTACCAACCATCACTACTAATTCCAAAACTTGTTCATTATTTCAAACAGAATTTCTATACCCCTTAAATAGTAACTCCCTATCTTGCTCCTCTCATCTCCTGATCTACTTTCTGTCTCTATGGACTTGCCATGCTAGGGACCACGTACAAGTAGAATCAGGCAGTATCTGTCCTGTTTCATTTAGCATAGTGTCTTTAAGGTTCATCCATGATTTAGCATGTATCAGAACTTCCTTCCTTCTAATGGCTGAAAAATATTCCATGCTATGTGTATACCTCATTTTGTTTATCCATTCATCTGTTATTGGGCACTTGGGTCTTTATCTCATTTCGTATATTAAGGAAAATGCCACTATGAACATGGATGAACTAATCACTTTATGGCAAACAGATGGGGAAACAGTGTCAGACTTTATTTTTCTGGGCTCCCAAATCACTGCAGATGGTGATTGCAGCCATGAAATGAAAAGATGCTTACTCCTTGGAAGGAAAGTTATGACCAACCTAGACAGCATATTCAAAAGCAGAGACATTACTTTGTCAACAAAGGTCCGCCTAGTCAAGGCTATGGTTTTTCCAGTGGTCATGTATGGATGTGAGAGTTGGACTGTGAAGAA
>SJYV01030848.1:31318-56410 GCA_006410875.1 Neotragus pygmaeus
GAGAGTTGGACTATAAAGAAAGCTGAGCACTGAAGAGTTGATGCTTTTGAACTGTGGTGTTGGAGAAGACTCTTGAGAGTCCCTTGGATTGCAAGGAGATCCAACCAGTCCATCCTAAAGGAGATCAGTCTTGGGTGTTCATTGGAAGGACTGATGTTGAAGCTGAAACTCCAATACTTTGGCCACCTGATGCGAAGAACTGACTCATTTGAAAAGACCCTGATGCTGGGAGAGATTGGGGGCAAGAGGAGAAGGGGATGACAGAGGATAAGGTGGTTGGGTGGCATCAACAACTCAATGGACATGGGTTTGAGTGGACTCTGGGAGTTGGTGATGGACAGGAGGCCTGGCATGCTGCGGTTCATGGGGTCACAGAGTCGGACACAACTGAGCGACTGAACTGAATACTGGTTTGAATCCCTGCTTTCAATTCTTTTGGGTATAAACTAGGAATGGAGTTGCTGGATCATAAGTAATCCTATGTTTAACATGCTGAGTAACTGCTAAGCTATCAATATTTTCCCCAGAAGCTGCTCCATTTACATTCCATCAACAATGCACAAGGGTTCCAATTTCTTCACATCTTCACCAGAGCTTGTTATTTCCTGTGTCTTTTCCCCAGTCATAGGCATCCTAGTAGGCATGAAGTGGTATTTCATTTTTTGTTTTTTAACTTTGCCTCTGTTTATTTATTTATTTGTCTATCTATGCAACGTGTGTGATCTTTGTTCCCTGACCAGGGATCAAACCTGGGCCTGCTGCAGTGGAAGTGTAGCCCCTTAACCACAGGTCAGGTAGGGAAGTCCCTCACTGGTGTTTTGATTCATATTTCCCAGTGACTAGTGATGTTGAGCATAATTTACACTTTCATTGACAATTTGTTTATCTTCCTTAGAGAAATGTCTATTCAAGTCCTTCGCCCACTTTTGAATTGGGTTATCTTTTTGTTGTTCAGTTTTTAAAGTTCTTTACATAGTCTGGATAGTAATTATTTTAAGTATGATTTGCAAATATTTTCTCCCAATTTGTGGATTGTCTTTTCATTCTCTTGATGCTGTCTTTTAATGAAAAAAAGTTTTTTGTTTTGATAAAGTCTAACTAATTTATTTTTTCTTTTATTGACTGTTGACTGTTCTTTTATTGACTTTTGGTATCATATGCAAGAAATCACTGTTAAATTCAATGTCTTGAAACTTTCCCCCTATTTTCTGTTCAGAGTTTTACAGTTTTAGCTCTTACCTTTAGGTCATTTATCCATTTTGAGTTAGTGTTTGTATATGGTGTTAAGTGAGAGTCCAGCTTCATGCCTTTGTATGTGAATATTCATTTCCCCATTACCTTTGGTTGAAAAGATGGTCTTTTCCACTTTGAATGGTCTTATCCTTATCGAAACTCAGTTGACTGTATATGTGAGTGCTTATCTCTAGCTTTCTATTTCATTCCATTGGTCTATAAATCTGTCCTTATGACAAAATCACACTATTTTAATTCCGATAGCTTTGTAGTGAGTTTTGGAATTAGAAAGTGTGGGTCTTCCAACTTTGTTCTTTTTTTCAATGTTGTTGGCTATTAAGGTCCTGCGTTGAGGTTTTTTTTAATTTTTAATAAAAAAATAAAGTACAGTTGATTTATAATGTTGCATTAGTTTTAAGTATACAAAAAAGTGGTTCAGTTATACATATTTTATATATGTAGATATATATATATTGGAAATGGCAACCCACTCCAGTGTTCTTACCTGGAGGATCCCAGGGACAGGGGAGCCTGGTGGGCTGGCGTCTACGGGGTCACATAGAGTCGGACACGACTGAAGCAACTTAGCATATATATATTCTTTTCAGATTCTTTCCCCTTATAGATTATATAAAATATTGAGTGTCAGTCCCTGTAATATACAGTAGCCCCTTCTTGGTTATCTATTTTATATGTAGTAGTATCCCTGGTGGGTCAGATGGTAAAGAATGTACCTGCAAAGTGGGAGACCCAGGTTTGATCCCTAGGTCTGGAAGATCCCCTGGAGGAGGGCATGGCAACCAACTCCAGTATTCTGCCTAGAGAATCCCATGGACAGAGGAGCCTGGCAGGCTACAGTCCATGGGGTCGTGAAGAGTTGGACGTGACTGATCCACTAACAGTTTCTCTTTTGCGGCTTCCCTGGTAGCTCAGCTGGTAAAGGATCCGCCTGCAATGCAGGAGACCCCAGTTCGATTCCTGGGTCAGAAAGATTCCCTGGAGAAGGGATAGGCTACCTCCTCCAGTGTTCCAATATAAATCTGCATCTCTATTCCTGCCCTATAAATCGGTTCATCAGTACCACTGGGGCTTCGCAGGTGGCCTGGGAAAGCCTCATGGTAAAGAGCCCCCTCTGCCAATGCAGGAGACACAAGAGACAGAGGTTTGATCCCTTGGTCAGGAAGGTCCCCTGCAGGAGGGCGGGGCAACCCACTCCAATATTCTTGCCTTAAGAATCCCATGGACAGAGGAGCCTGGGGGGCTAAGAGTCAGACATGACTGAGTGACTTAGCAGAGCACACAGGTATCTACTAATCCCAAGTTCCTAACGTATCCCTCCCTCCTTTTCTCCTTGCTGCTGCTGCTGCTAAGTTGCTTCAGTCATGTTCGACATAGTTTGTTTTCTGCCTGTGCATCTAGTTCTGTTTATAAATAAGTTCATTTTTATTTTTAGATTCCACATTTCAGTGACATCATAGGATATTTGTCTTTCTCTGTCTGGCTTACTTCACTTAGTGTGATAATCTCTGGGTCCATCCATGTTGCTGCAAATGGTATGATTTAATTTTTATGGCTAGATAGTGTTTCACTGAATATATGCACCACGTCTTCTTCATCCATTCATCTGTTGATGAATATTTAGGTTGCTTCTGTGTCTTGGCTATTGTGAACAGTATTGGAATGAACAATGGGATGAAAGTATATTTATGAATGATGCTTTCCTCTGCATATATACCCAAGAATGGGATTGCAGGATCATATGCTAGCTCTATTTTTAGTTTGTTAAGGACCCTCCATACTGTTCTCCACAGTACCAGTACCAGTTTACATTCCCACCAACAGTGCTGGAGGGTTCCTTTTTCTCTGCACTCAAGGTGTTTTTATGGGTGAGGAAACTGAGGTTTGAACATTTCTGCGGTGGTGCTAGTGGTAAAGAACCTGCCTGCCATTGCAGGAGACATAAGAGACTTGAGAGACGGGAGTTCAGTCCCTGGGTCAGGAAGATCTCCTGGAGGAGAGCATGGCAACCCAGTCTGGTATACTTGCCTGAAGAATCCCCATGGAAAGAAGAGCCCTGGCAGGCTGCAGTCCATGGGGTGGCAAAGAGTTGGACACAACTGAAGTGACTTAGCACGAGCACGTGAGGTTGGCACCGGTCTATGACAACCCCCCTCTAACTCTCCCAAGCCTGGACATAGGTGGAGAGACACCATCCCAAGAGAGAACCCCCTTGGGATGGTGGCCTCCTCCTTAGAGTTGCCCTCCCTCTGGCCCCTGGGAAGGCCCACGACTTCTGAGCTTCCTTGAGTCTCCACCAGCTTTCATTCTTCAAGCACGATTGTCCATAGGCTGGGGTCACCTACTTCTTCAGTGGACTATGAGAAGGCCTTGAGGGAACTGATGTCCGCCTTGGCCTTGGCCTGCTTAGACCCGAGAGGCCACTGAAAATCAGGATTTCTGATCCTCAACCTCCCAACTGTCAGCCACTGAAGCAAAAGAAGTCCCCTTCTTTGTCACCTCTCGAATGTTTCTCCTTCATTTGGACCAGCTCTGAGGCCACTCTCTCAGACCTGGGGATCCCAGACTGCAGGTAGTAGGCAGGTCCAGAAGGTCAGCTGGGGTCAGCCCACACAAACAGGGTGAGGTGGTAGCCAGAGGATCAACAGAGATGTCCGGACCAGTGTCCATGGAGCTGTCATGAAGACTGAAATTGTGGGGCGTGGAGGTCTGAGCAGCATGAGGGTCTGCACTACTGGACGGCAGCACAACAGTGGGTGCTGAGCTGGGGTCTGCAGTTGTTCTCACTCTGACTCAGATGAGGATGGAAATTGATGCTGGAATCAAAGGAACAGTGTGGCTGATTCCAGGGTCAGGGGAAGACCAGCAGCTAAAACTAGGCCTCAGGGCAGGGCAGGAGCTGCCTTGAAGCTGCTGGAATTTTATTTCAGTATGCAGATCACCCCTAAGCCTAGAAGGACTGCAGGTTCAGTGAGGGGAGGAGTTTGGACTCCAGGATCTAGTGGTCTTGGTTTGAGTCCTACCAACATGTTTGGTGCAATGCAGGAGACACAGGAGGCAGAGGTTCGATCCCTGGGTCAGGAAGATCCCTTGGAGGAGGAAATGGCAACCCACTCTGGTATTCTTGCCTGGAGAATCTCATGGACAGAGAAGCCTGGTGGGCTCTAGTCCATGGGGTCGCAAAGAGTCAAACATGACTGAACAACTAAACACACAGCAACAGCGTGTGGGTGCCAGTGAATGCTGAGAGGAAGAGTTAAGCAGTGACGGTCCCCGAGAGGACAGGCCTGCCCCAGGCAGCCCAGAGCCCCAGGACCCCAGAGGTGGCATCTTGCTCCACGTAAAGATGTGCTGCTCTGTGCCTGATACATGCTGGCTGTGTTGGCCAGGGTAAAGCAGTTCCCAGTCTCTAACACAGAACCCAAAGATGGTGGAGGGCGCCATCTGTGTCTCTCTCACTGCCTTTAGAACCGAGCGCCCTGCTTGGACTCCATTGCCTTCGTGGTTGAGTCCCTCCACACTCTCAATTTCTAGCTCCTTGTCTGTATTAAATCTATCACTGTGGTTAAAAGCCAGAGATGTGCTCAGATGAATGTTAATGGCCTAATAGAGGCAAGAGCCCCACATGCAGAAACCCCAGCAGGTACAGGAGACCCAGAAAGCCCCCAGGCTTGGAGGGTGTTGCCACCAGAGCCCAAGGGTCAGCTCTGAGGTCCAGAACCTGCCAAGGGCAGCAGAGGAGGCTGAGGGGCCTTCTGCGGTGGCTGCCCGGGGTCTCTTCCTGCCTTTGGGGAGAGGTGTGAGGAGTGGGCCCATTTGTGTCTTGAGTAAGTCTTGAGCCCAGAAGAATCTGCCAGTTCTCACCCTACAGCAGTTTATACCACCAAGCAAGACACACTGCCTTGGCCCCGTGAGCGTCCGAGTCCAAGTGTTCGTTCCGCTTTACGGATGAAAAACCCGAGGCTGGGAGACAGGAAGCAACCAATTGAGATAAGTGTCACAGCTAGGATTCAAACCCAGCTCTCCTTTTTTATTTCCTTTCTTGGTTTACTTTCACTTAATATATACTGATCACCATGGCCACCCTTTTCCAGGAGCTCATTAAGTCTCAGGATAACCTCTGTTGGGCTCCTAGGTATATTATTCCATTTAGTCCTCAGGGCCCCTGGGGGGAGGGCAGTGTGTTCACAGTCCTTTTATAGAGGAGGGGCTCTGTGCACGGGAGGTTAAGAAACTTGCCCAAGTTCGCACTATCTGTATGCATGGGCTTGGCCAGGACCAGAACCCTGTGGCTGGACTCTGTCCACACCCCCTGCCTGAACTTCTTCTCGATAAGGGGGTGTGCCTGTGGGCCACACCCTGGCAGGTGCAGGTGGTCTGGAAGGGGAGATGCTTGGGGAAAGGACAAGTAGAGACAGAGCCCTGGCTATCGGTGCTAGGCCCCAGTTCCTGGCTGGTCACTCACAAGCTGGAACCCGTGCAGCAAGGAGCCATGGGCTGGCTCTGCACAGGGTGTGGTCACTGCCTGTCCTTGCTTATGGGTCAGAGTCTCCTCTGGGGCTTAGTGTCTGGGGTGGCTCAGTAACCTCCATCCACCTTCCCCACCTGCCCTCCCTGGCCTGACATCTGCCTCCTGCCCACCTACAGAGGAGCCGTGTGACCTGGGCCAGCCACTCACCTTCCGTGCCTATGTGTGCACTCAGTCGCTTCAGTCGTGTCTGACTCTCTGCGACCCCGTGGACTGTAGCCTGCCAGGCTCCTCTGCCCATGGGGATTCTCCAGGCAAGAATGCAGGAGTAGGTTGCCATGCCTTCCTCCAGGGGATCTTCCCGCCCCAGGGATCGAACCCATGGCTCCTGCATTGTAGGCGGCTGCCGAGCCACAGTCGTCACCTATGACATGGGGCAATCAGGGTACCGTCCTGACACTGCAGGCTTCTCTGAGAATTAGAGGCACAGAGGGCACGGGCTTCTACCGGTCCACACGCCACCCGCCCTGCTCCCTTCTCCTGACCTGGGAACCTGGCCCTGGTCCCCATTACCTCCTAGGAGGGTCCCACCACCGGCTCTGCCTGAGCTGCTCTCAGGCCACCTCTTCAGACACCTGCTCTGGCCCTTCAGCCCCTTCGCCGCTCACAGCTCTGAGCGTCAGGCTTCCAGTCTCCTGAACCCGAGGGGCTCAATGCCACCTCCAGGCCTCTGCCCAGACTTGTGTTCCCTCTCTGCCCTGTCCCTTGTGCTAACTTCTGCCCATTGTGGTTTCTTAACGCAGGAGGAAGACGTGGGGGATTGAGCTGGGCCTTTAAGAATGGAGGGGAAGTGAGCAGTGCTTCGCAGGATGGGGGAGGGGAACGCAGTAGAGGAGGCTTTTCCTTCCTTGGAGGAGGCCTCCTTGAAAGAAGAAAGTCACAGAGTCGGAAGCCAGCACGCCCACGCACTCGGTGCTGAAGTCGAGACAAGTTATATAACCTCTCTCATCCTCAAATCCTCCCGGGGTCTGTATTACTGAGATGAGGCCCCAGGTTGGCACAGTAGGTCCCTTTCGGGTACCTGTGCTATTCCCCGGCCTCCAGACTCTGCAATGTGGGATTCCTAGGAGCCCCTGAATATTCACAGGGCTCTAACAGTGCCTCTCTCACCCCCACCCGAGGCTGCAGGAAACAATCAACCCCAGGTCTCCAGGTTCCCCAAAGCTTGTGGCCCAGCTGGGCCCCAGGTCAAGGGCCTGGATATCTCAGGGACCATGCAACAGGGCTGCTTGGGTGAAGAGGCCTCAGCTCAGGGCTCAGTGGGGAGAGTCCTCTGGAAACTCATTTCTAATCCCAAGCCCCAGATTAGCTCATTTAACCACGTTCAGTTTGCTTTTGTTCCTTAAGAGTCTATCTGCTTTCTTGGCTCTCTCCCTTTGACCCCTGTCCTGAGCCATCTTAGGAAAGCCATAAATCACCCCGCATTTGCCTGCTGATGGATGGACCCCTCCAATCTTTAAGTCAGGGGACACCTAGAGGGACACCTAGACTCAGAACACCTCATTGGACACATCACCTGAGGCTTGAATCCTCTCTGCAGAATCCCTAATCTGCTTGCTGCTGCTGCTGCTAAGTCGCTTCAGTCGTGTCCGACTCTGTGCGACCCCAGAGATGGCAGCCCACCAGGCTCCCCCATCTCTGGGATTCTCCAGGCAGGAACACTGGAGTGGGTTGCCATATCCTTCTCCAATGCATGAAAGTGAAAGTGAAGTCGCTCAGTTGTGTCTGACTCTTAGCGACTCCATGGACTACAGCCCACCAGGCTCCTCTGTCCATGGGATTTGCCAGGCAAGAGTACTGGAGTGGATTGCCATTGCCTTCTCCGACCAGATCCTAGCTACGGGGCACTCTCGACCCAGCAAAGCAGCTTACCTGTGTTCCATATTTGGGGCCACATGGGCTCTTGGAAAGTCCTCCCTTGTACCGATCTGGAGTTGGCCTCCCTGTCTACTCCCCTGTGAGTCCTGGCTGAGCCTCTGGGGACACCAAACACAGATGCTCCCTCTTCTACTGAAAGCCCCACAAAGGCCTACAAATGATCACATTCCTTACTGGCTCCTCCAGGGCTGAGGGCTGGACCTTCTCTGTACACAACCCTCCTCCTGGGATTCTCTGGGTAAACATACAGCTTGCTCATTGAAGTCTCTGGTTCATCCATCCATCCATCCATCTATCCACCCATCCATCCATCTATCCACCCATTTATCCATCCATCCACCCATTCATCCAAGCCATACCTGAGTATCTGTTCTTTGCCTTCTTTCAGTTTAGTAATCAATAATGGTGGAGACGAGACCTACTGTGGGGTACTAGTCATGGGCCATGGAAAGATCCTGGCTGCTATTCATTGACTTATCTTCTCTGAGACTCAGTTTCTTTATCTGTACAATGGGGATAGTAACTTGTTGTACGAAGTAGAGGGGACAAGTCTGTCTGGCTTATTTAAGGTGCTGGGTAACTAGTCATTGAATTGCAAACAAATGTTCTGGTCTTCTATTTGGGGCGGCTCAGGAGCCAGCTATCATAAAGTCACGTCCGCTTGAGGGCCTCCCTATGTCCGCAGCCTTTATTCAGTGTATTTGCAGAGCGTTGCTGTGCAGACGTGGGCACTGGGACCCAGGAGGCAAACCGCCCCACGTCCTGCCTTCTCCAGAGTTCAGTACTCACTTCCTCAGGTGTTCTGACAATCCCAGTGGCTTTGCTTCTCAGCCCACAGCAGACAAGCAACAGTGGGCTGGTGGCTAGTAAACTAGCCACAGTAGGCACCTTGGCCACAGAAGTCTCTTCTGTTAAACTGCGGTGAAATTAGAGGGCAAAGTCGTCCGAGTGCCGTGCAGCCTATAACCGTATTCAAAATTGGTGTCCTTGGCTTCCGGGGCTTCCTGAGATAAAAGGAGTGAGTCCAGTCTCCCTGTTCCATTTCTTCTTCTGCCAGTATAGTGAGTGAAGTCGCTCAGTCGTGTCTGACTCTTTGCGACCCCATGGACTGTAGCCTACCAGGCTCCTCCCTCCATGGGATTCTCCAGGCAAGAGTACTGGAGTGGGTTGCCATTTCTGTCTCCAGGGGAATCTTCCCAATCCAGGGATCAAACCCAGGTCTCCTGCATTCCAGGCAGACGCTTTAACCTCTGAGCCACCAGGAAGGTGATTAAAAAAAACAGATAAGTATATAAAGAGCCTAGCAACCCAAGAGCAAGTCCGTCATTAGCAAGGTTTCTGACGGTCTCTGAACTTGCTAAGGTACAAGCAGGAAATTTGAATTTTCTCCTTCCGCCTTCCAAAGTGGTAGTGGCAGCTCTCCCTTCCTCACCCCTGGGCATGTGTTAGAGCGTGTCCAGTCCTTTTCAGGTCTAACTCCCTGCAGTTCAACCTCGTATCAAGATCTCACTTTCCTGTTCACTTGAAAGCTCCCCAGTCTCCCCCACTTTGCCTGTGATTGGAAGCCTATGATGCGCACAGAGCACAGGGTCGGTCTCTTCACCCTCACTGCTCGCTGCTTCTGGCGTGTCTACAGACGGCGCGGGTGTGGGGTCGGAAGGTCTAAAGGGATGAAGGGTCTTATTTCCCTGGTGCAGTCGCAGCTGGTGCAGCAGGGGCCTGGTGCCCACAGGTCAGCTCCTCCTCTCCTGGCTACTTTTGCAGGTCCTTTGGGGACCTTGTCCCCTGGCTGTCCCACTCTCTTCTCTGCAGCTGTCCACGTCTGATCCCTCCCAGCTGCACCCCATCATCTACTCCATGCAGCTTTTCTCGGGGGCTCCTCCTTTGCTGCCAGGCATTTCTCACCAGCCGAGTCTTACAGGCAGCTCTTCCCAGCCACCTTCCCGGCCTCCACTTGGTTCCCAGGAGACGTATGGGTGTCAGCCTCCAACTGCTCCCTTCCAGGCCTCACACGCCCTCGGACTCCCCTTGGGCAGCTCCAGCCCACCCCTGACTTTAGACATCTCCAGGTAAGATGCAGTTATGGTTGCCATGGTTTCCAAAAGCCCACAGACACACAGCAGCCTCCAGGCTGAAAGGACAGTTGAAGGTCACCTCCTCTCCCCAAACCCATAACACCGTCAGGCGGCCCCAGAAAGGACAAGGGCTTCACCAAGACTACCTAGCTTCTTCCTGGCAGATCAGACTTGTGACCAAATCCCAGGCCTCTCCCTCTAAGGTGAGAGGCTTAGCTGTCCTCTGAGATACTTTATATTCTGGAATTTCATGTAACGGAACATTTGAAAAAGCTTCTGCTTTTTAAATGGACCTTTAAATGGTCCTTTTAAATGGACCCTCTGGTGGGGGAGGGTGTATGACTCGATGTTGGATGATAACTCGGTGTTTTCTAGCCTTGAGCAGCTGGGTTCTGCCTGGTGAGAGCCGGGTGGGGCCAGGGCAAGGCATGGGGAGCTACTCTTGCTGAACAGCTACTGAGTTCAGGGCTTTGCAGAGAGGTGAGGGGATGAGCTAAGATCTGGCCTGGGAGAGCTCAAAACCTGGCTGTTTCCCAAGGACTTCTGAGCAGGCAGCTGACCTCTCTGGGTTCCATTTCCGTCATCTGTAACATGGGGGTAATAATCCTCAGCCCCGTTGCCAGCTCAGGGCAATCGTTGACCTTGTGTTTCCCCGTCTCATCTGTGTACATTGTTTCACTGGCTTCTTAGATCAACTGTGGGTGGAGGGAACCATCAGGCCTCCTGTTACAGCGACGGAAGTAGAAGCTGAGAGTGCCCAGGACCACAGGGTGGGGTGTGAACTCATAAATGGTCTGCTAAACCCTGTCCAGTCTCTCAGGCCAGGCCTGGGCCCCCTCCTTAAACTTGGCAGCCAGTCTGCCCCCAGAGGGCTGTGCCCACGTCGGGTGGGCCGTCTGGGGCCAGGAGAGGTTGTCCTCCCCAGGCACTTCCTCGATGAGGAAACCTGGGCCTGAGAAGGGAAGTGGCTTGCTTGGGGCTCTGGTCTCTGTGGCCCAGCCAATGCAGCCACCAAGAATGGCATGGGTGTGACAAGGAGGAAGTGGCAATGGGTACAAAGGCTCCCTCTGTACTTGCGCAGTAGGGGCATGGCAGGGCTGGGGCCGGCTTGCCAGCCTGGACTGTGGCTCACATCCAGGGCCATCCAGCCAAGCAAGCAGGTGGGCCATCCCTGAGCAGAGACCAGAGCCCCATGCATGCCTCCTTCAGGTAGAGGCAGGAATACGCTTCTTCTGGCCGGAGCAGCCTGGAACACCTTCTCTTGTGGCCCTGATCTGACCAGTGTGGGGCTAGGGAGGCCAAGAATGGCCACACAGAGTGGATGGCAAGGGCTGGGGTCCCACATCTGGCTTGGGGGCGGTCTCCCCAGGTGGGGGCTGCATCTGCCTGCCACCTGGCACCCTGCCCTGGGGTGGATCACCCTAGGTGCCACATGGCGAGGGTGGGGCCTCTGGCTGTTTGCTGGCTCTCCACTCACATCTGCAGAGCCAGCCGGCCCTTCTCCAGGGCAGCGTTCCTCTGACCCAGCCTGGGCACGGAGCTGGCCTCTAAGAATCCATGGTAACTGGATGACNCTGCCTTCTCCAGAGTTCAGTACTCACTTCCTCAGGTGTTCTGACAATCCCAGTGGCTTTGCTTCTCAGCCCACAGCAGACAAGCAACAGTGGGCTGGTGGCTAGTAAACTAGCCACAGTAGGCACCTTGGCCACAGAAGTCTCTTCTGTTAAACTGCGGTGAAATTAGAGGGCAAAGTCGTCCGAGTGCCGTGCAGCCTATAACCGTATTCAAAATTGGTGTCCTTGGCTTCCGGGGCTTCCTGAGATAAAAGGAGTGAGTCCAGTCTCCCTGTTCCATTTCTTCTTCTGCCAGTATAGTGAGTGAAGTCGCTCAGTCGTGTCTGACTCTTTGCGACCCCATGGACTGTAGCCTACCAGGCTCCTCCCTCCATGGGATTCTCCAGGCAAGAGTACTGGAGTGGGTTGCCATTTCTGTCTCCAGGGGAATCTTCCCAATCCAGGGATCAAACCCAGGTCTCCTGCATTCCAGGCAGACGCTTTAACCTCTGAGCCACCAGGAAGGTGATTAAAAAAAACAGATAAGTATATAAAGAGCCTAGCAACCCAAGAGCAAGTCCGTCATTAGCAAGGTTTCTGACGGTCTCTGAACTTGCTAAGGTACAAGCAGGAAATTTGAATTTTCTCCTTCCGCCTTCCAAAGTGGTAGTGGCAGCTCTCCCTTCCTCACCCCTGGGCATGTGTTAGAGCGTGTCCAGTCCTTTTCAGGTCTAACTCCCTGCAGTTCAACCTCGTATCAAGATCTCACTTTCCTGTTCACTTGAAAGCTCCCCAGTCTCCCCCACTTTGCCTGTGATTGGAAGCCTATGATGCGCACAGAGCACAGGGTCGGTCTCTTCACCCTCACTGCTCGCTGCTTCTGGCGTGTCTACAGACGGCGCGGGTGTGGGGTCGGAAGGTCTAAAGGGATGAAGGGTCTTATTTCCCTGGTGCAGTCGCAGCTGGTGCAGCAGGGGCCTGGTGCCCACAGGTCAGCTCCTCCTCTCCTGGCTACTTTTGCAGGTCCTTTGGGGACCTTGTCCCCTGGCTGTCCCACTCTCTTCTCTGCAGCTGTCCACGTCTGATCCCTCCCAGCTGCACCCCATCATCTACTCCATGCAGCTTTTCTCGGGGGCTCCTCCTTTGCTGCCAGGCATTTCTCACCAGCCGAGTCTTACAGGCAGCTCTTCCCAGCCACCTTCCCGGCCTCCACTTGGTTCCCAGGAGACGTATGGGTGTCAGCCTCCAACTGCTCCCTTCCAGGCCTCACACGCCCTCGGACTCCCCTTGGGCAGCTCCAGCCCACCCCTGACTTTAGACATCTCCAGGTAAGATGCAGTTATGGTTGCCATGGTTTCCAAAAGCCCACAGACACACAGCAGCCTCCAGGCTGAAAGGACAGTTGAAGGTCACCTCCTCTCCCCAAACCCATAACACCGTCAGGCGGCCCCAGAAAGGACAAGGGCTTCACCAAGACTACCTAGCTTCTTCCTGGCAGATCAGACTTGTGACCAAATCCCAGGCCTCTCCCTCTAAGGTGAGAGGCTTAGCTGTCCTCTGAGATACTTTATATTCTGGAATTTCATGTAACGGAACATTTGAAAAAGCTTCTGCTTTTTAAATGGACCTTTAAATGGTCCTTTTAAATGGACCCTCTGGTGGGGGAGGGTGTATGACTCGATGTTGGATGATAACTCGGTGTTTTCTAGCCTTGAGCAGCTGGGTTCTGCCTGGTGAGAGCCGGGTGGGGCCAGGGCAAGGCATGGGGAGCTACTCTTGCTGAACAGCTACTGAGTTCAGGGCTTTGCAGAGAGGTGAGGGGATGAGCTAAGATCTGGCCTGGGAGAGCTCAAAACCTGGCTGTTTCCCAAGGACTTCTGAGCAGGCAGCTGACCTCTCTGGGTTCCATTTCCGTCATCTGTAACATGGGGGTAATAATCCTCAGCCCCGTTGCCAGCTCAGGGCAATCGTTGACCTTGTGTTTCCCCGTCTCATCTGTGTACATTGTTTCACTGGCTTCTTAGATCAACTGTGGGTGGAGGGAACCATCAGGCCTCCTGTTACAGCGACGGAAGTAGAAGCTGAGAGTGCCCAGGACCACAGGGTGGGGTGTGAACTCATAAATGGTCTGCTAAACCCTGTCCAGTCTCTCAGGCCAGGCCTGGGCCCCCTCCTTAAACTTGGCAGCCAGTCTGCCCCCAGAGGGCTGTGCCCACGTCGGGTGGGCCGTCTGGGGCCAGGAGAGGTTGTCCTCCCCAGGCACTTCCTCGATGAGGAAACCTGGGCCTGAGAAGGGAAGTGGCTTGCTTGGGGCTCTGGTCTCTGTGGCCCAGCCAATGCAGCCACCAAGAATGGCATGGGTGTGACAAGGAGGAAGTGGCAATGGGTACAAAGGCTCCCTCTGTACTTGCGCAGTAGGGGCATGGCAGGGCTGGGGCCGGCTTGCCAGCCTGGACTGTGGCTCACATCCAGGGCCATCCAGCCAAGCAAGCAGGTGGGCCATCCCTGAGCAAAGACCAGAGCCCCATGCATGCCTCCTTCAGGTAGAGGCAGGAATACGCTTCTTCTGGCCGGAGCAGCCTGGAACACCTTCTCTTGTGGCCCTGATCTGACCAGTGTGGGGCTAGGGAGGCCAAGAATGGCCACACAGAGTGGATGGCAAGGGCTGGGGTCCCACATCTGGCTTGGGGGCGGTCTCCCCAGGTGGGGGCTGCATCTGCCTGCCACCTGGCACCCTGCCCTGGGGTGGATCACCCTAGGTGCCACATGGCGAGGGTGGGGCCTCTGGCTGTTTGCTGGCTCTCCACTCACATCTGCAGAGCCAGCCGGCCCTTCTCCAGGGCAGCGTTCCTCTGACCCAGCCTGGGCACGGAGCTGGCCTCTAAGAATCCATGGTAACTGGATGACAGCCGGAAACATGGCTTTGGTTTGAGGCAGAGGGAGTCTGAGTAATCATCTTCAAAAGTGGGTTTATTTTTCATGTTTTAGAATGTAACAGAGTTGCTGGACTATCAGTGTCTGAACTGGACTGAATGTCTGATGTAGGTTTGGGGACAAACTGGGCGGGTGCTCAGGCACTTCAGTCGTGTCCAGCTCTCTGAGACCCTGGGGACTATCAGCCCGCTAGGCTCCTTTGCCCATGGGATTCTCCAGGCAAGAACACTGGAGGGGGTAGCCTCACCCTCCTCCAAGGGCTCTTCCCAACCCAGCGATCGAACCTGCGTCTCTCACGTCTCCTGCATTGGCAGGGGGCTTCTTTACCACGAGTGCCACCTGGGAAGCCTGGGGACAAGCTGACCTGCGTTCATACCCTCGATTCTGATCTTCACCAGCTGAGGGAACTTGGGCAGTCACTTACCCTCTTCTCCTCATCACCGTCCTTAACTCCCTGGGTGTGTGGTGTTTTTCAATAAGAAGAGAGCTGTGATATTCTTGTCATCGTGTGTGGCTAGTGGACTCAATAAATAGCTATTTCACTGAGGGCAAGGCCAGGGGCAGGTCTCAGCTGACAGAGGCTTCAAGGGGACACAAGGAGGCGGGAGGCCCTGCCTTCTCATAGCTTCCACGATGTGGAAATGTCCATCTGAGCCTGTAAACAAGGGGTTGAAAGGGAGCCCAGGATACCTATAGGCTGTAGCTAGTTAGGTGCCAGGAGGAAGGGCCAGCATGGGCCCCTGGAGGGCGGTGAGCCTGCAGGATTGATCGATTAACTGATTGAATGATTAGCTAGTTCGTTTCCTCCGGAGAAGGCGATGGCACCCCACTCCAGTACTCTTGTCTGGAAAATCCCATGGGCGGAGGAGCCTGGTAGGCTGCAGTCCATGGAGTCGCTAAGAGTGGCACCACTGAGCAGCTTCACTTTCACTTTTCACTTTTATGTATCAGAGAAGGAAATGGCAACCCACTCCAGTGTTCTTGCCTNGGACTGATGCTGAAGCTGAAGCTCCAATACTTTGGCCACCTGATGCAAAGAGCCAGCTCATTGGAAAAGGCCCTGATGCTGGGAAAGACTGAGGGCAGAAGGAGAAAGGGGGTGGCAGAGGATGAGATGATTATTTAGATAGATTCACTGACTCAGAGGACATGAGTGAGCAAGCTCCAGGAGATGGTAAAGGACAGGGAAGCTTGGCATGCTGCAGTTCATGGGGTTGCAAAGAGTCTAACAGGACAGAGCAACTAAGCAACAACATTATTAAATGCATATTAATTTTAAATGTTATATTTCTCATAATATNCAGAGGACATGAGTGAGCAAGCTCCAGGAGATGGTAAAGGACAGGGAAGCTTGGCATGCTGCAGTTCATGGGGTTGCAAAGAGTCTAACAGGACAGAGCAACTAAGCAACAACATTATTAAATGCATATTAATTTTAAATGTTATATTTCTCATAATATTATGGAAGCTGGTTTGTGGTATACCCATTATACATCTGTAGAAAACAAGCTGTAATGAAAATGAATCACTCGTAAGGCTGTACAGGGAATTTCAGGCTTCACGTCCCTCATTTTTCCCACTGAATCTGGTATATTTTCTGATCTTGAATGAATATTTACATAGTTGAAGATTGTAGTTAGTAGTGATAAGCTTGTATTTCAAATGTATAATAACAGAGACTTGCTTCGGAAAATAGGAACCTAGGAAAAGAGATGTTATGCTAGAACCAAGATAGTAAATAAATTGGGAGTTTAGTCTGTATGACCCTTTGACCCTATAGCTCAAATGATAAAAGAATCTGCCTGCAGTGCAGGGGACCTGGGTTTGATCCCTGGGTTGGGAAGATCCTCTGGAGAAGGGAATGGCAATCCATTCCAGTGTTCTTGCCTGGAGAACCCCCATGGACAGGGAAGCCCACAGGTTATAGTCCATGGAGTCTCAGAGTCGAACACGACTGAGCTGCTAAGTCGTATATGGGCTTTTAGTCTGTATGGGTTTCCCTGGTGCCTCACATGATAAACAATCTGCCTGCAATGCAGAGGACCAGGTTTGATCCCTCGTTCGGGACAGTCCCCTGGAGAAGGGAATGGCTACCCACTCCAGTATTCTTGCCTGAAGAATTCCATGGACAGAGGAGCCTGGCAGACTTACAGTTCATGAGGTCGCAGAGTCAGGCATGACTAAGCAACTTTCACTTTCACTTAGTCTATATAGTCATTGCTAGTATTTGGACAGAAGGGTTATGGATGAGAGGGAAGAACCTTATGGTTTTCCAAAAAGCCATCTTAGGATAATCAGTGATTTTTCTTTCTTATTATTTGAAAGTTTGACTGTTTTAACTACCTTCTTAATTCTGTTAAAGAACCCTAATGAAGCTTAATTAAGACATAGTCTGCATGTATTGACATGGACATAATATTAATTATCTGGTTTTTTAAGGAAAGTTTGTGTTTCCTGTTTCTGTTTTTGTTATTGCTTTTTAGTCTTTTAGGGGGAGTAGGCTAAGACTGTAGTGGTTTTTTTCTCCTTTCTGTTTTTCTGAACTACATTAGCCATTCACATAACAGAAGATAATAGCCATTTTTAAAATTCATGTCTTCAAATGTTAATTTGATGCTTTGAGGCATAAATGACCTTTCTAGCCAGCCCAGACTTGTCAAACAAAGGAATGATAGGAACAAGCTGCTGTTTGTTCTAATACAACAGGCTGTTTTTCACAGAGAATTTCAAAACAATTTTGCTTCCCTGTTCTTTGAAACATTAAATTAAACGTCAGCCTGTGCTAGGCTAGAATTTAGAAAGAATTGTGTACACACAAGTGGTTAAGTGAAACCACAACCACCTGTGCAGAATAAACCGTAGGCTTCAAGCTTGTAGAGTTGTCAAGAGTGTGTAGTGCACTCCTGGCTCTTCAGGCCTATATCGGGGCTCAGAGCTGATCCATTGAGTTCATAGAGTATTGGAGGAAAGAGAAAGAGGGAGACCAAGAAATAGATGAGCTGGGTGAGGTGTACATACCTTCATATTACTTTTGTTGCAGATTAGTTGAAACTAGTGAAGTGAACTGAGGCAGTGTTTTGGAATGATTGCTGCTCTTGGCATCAGAGGATTTGGGTTTTCTCACAGCTTTACCGGTTCACAGCTGGCTTACTAGCCTTGGGCCCTGCCCAGGAGGGGCCCTGCCTGCTGTGTCCGTGAGTTTGTCAGATGAGAATATATTGCTTGTCCTACTCCATTACCAACTCTATATGAGGATGTTTGAGAGGCACCTATGAATGATGGATGTAAGAGTGTAAAAACCCTATTGTGTGTCTCTCAGTAATGATGATGTTAACATTGCCTAGTTTGTTCTAGATACTGTCCTCTGACACCAACTCTTCTTTTCCTGGATATGATGTAAAGAAGTAGATGAAAGTTTTAAGTTTGGGTTGGGTTCTTATGTTCTAAAATAAATGACGAGGAATTGGGAAGCCAGGAACACAGAAGTCTGCCTATAAATACTACAAACCACTCCTTCTGTAACTTTACTCCCAAATAATTTAATGTCCACTTCTTTCCCTTGAGAGCTTAATATTTCATGTAAAAGAGCAGAATATGTGCTTTGCTTTGGGGAATTGTTAGTTTATTTTTTCTTGTTAGCTATCATGAAAAAGGAAAGAAGGAAATAATCCATTTTTGTCAAAGCAAGATAGTGACTCATTAACCCAAATAAGCTTAAAATAGTCACTGTTATGTCCTGAAAATTTGTTTGTCTTAAGTATTATTTAAAGAGATGGCTAGTACTATAACAACAAAAGACTTATATAGAATACATCTGGCTTATTGCCTTTTTTCCTCCTCTAAGCAAGGCAGAGGAGATTTCTATATTACTTTATATTGGGAATTAGGTTTGTTAGGGGGAAAAGGATCATTTGGAAGTTTGATAGTTCTAATTAGGAAAGGCTTTCTGTTTATAGGAAAGCATGCAGTGTGGCATATATTAATAGTTACATTTTAATAGAAAGGGGAACTTTGGGATGTGTGTAGGTGCTAAGATGTTATCTTGGATATAAAGTAATAGCTTAGTCTCTTGACCAGGGTAATATGATTGGTTTGTAGACATAGGTTTTAATGGGAGAGGTTGAAGGAGGATGTGAAAAAAAAAAAAAAAAAAGAGAGAAGAGTTTGTAAAATTAAAATTCTTATAAATTTCACAGGGTGCTTTAAGTTCTTAGTTACCACAGTTCTGAAACAAATATGTCAAGTTTCATAATTTATGATGACCAGTTATATTTTTTGAAAATGATTAAAATAGTTTTAACTTGCATTTATTAAATGGTATAGTCCCTTGATAAAATTCTGTTTTTAGGGCCTTGGGATTTGGTTGGAATAATTTTGTGAAAAGATTCTTGTATTGGAAACCAAGGGATACCTACGTTCCAGACAGAGCCCAACTTGTTTAACCATGGGTGCTTCACTTGACTTCCATGGACCTTCTTTCATATGATAAATGATTGGAAACATAAATAATTTAGCGTCTTAAATGCCATTTACATTTTTCCTGCTTTTGTCCTTGGGGAGTGTTATTAAAACCAGTAATGAAGTTTAAGTATATATATATTCAAAATACTGTATTTGTTGTTTTCCTTGAAGAGTTTTCATTTAGCCAAATGGATTGATTTAAAGTTTTTGACCACAGCTGCTACAGAAATGTGTGCATAGCTACTGTTTTGGTAAACACAGACTAGTAACCAGATGGTAGTAATACTTGAAAAAGTTGGACTATACGGGCTGGGAACCATCCAAGTGAAATTCTAAGTGTTTTGCCTAGGTACATTCGATTTAGTGCACACGAAATGAGTTTGAGTATATTTTATTACTGCAGTGGCTAGAAAGAACAAATAGAGTATTATGTGGAATACAAATAATGCTTATTAAGCTTGCAGTTGATTCCTTCTGATAGATGTTCCAAATTACTGTCAGACGATATTTACTTACTCATAAACAGATGTGCTTTTGCTTTAACAGGATAACTATTGTAAACTTAGTTATGCAAATTTTAAACAACTGTTAAGGATTACATTTTAAAATCATTGTTGATTAAATAAACTGATTTATTATATTTTGTAAGGTTGTTGCTTTGGTGGTTATTTTCAGTGACAAAGAACTTAATTTTGTATTTTGAAATACTGATTAAAGATGGGATATCATCAGTTAAAATTTTTTTTCTGGTCTGCAGTTCGGCATGTGTATATAAGATGAGCAACTGATTATTATATTAAAAAATTTTAGTCACTTTATCAACAAATAAGGTGTTTGTGCCAATTTGAACATCAGCTGACCTGTGTCTTACATAAACAAGTAGTAGTAGCAGTCTTATTTGATCTTAAAATATACAGGTTGGTAGTATTGGAGAATATTTCCTCCAGTTTTAGTTTTTTTCTCCTACATGTATGTATGGTATTGTTATAGTTATTTAAGATCTTTCCTAGGTAGGTGTTATACTACTTATTGAATATATGAAGTTTCTGTAATTTCAGATTCTGATATTAGACTGTGAGCTAACTAGTTCACAGAAGCCCTGGTCACGGCCAGCTTTATTTTGGTCTTGTGATAGGTTCTGTTTACTTCAGTGGGTTTGTATTTAATAGTTCCTACTATTTCTAATTCTGAAAGAGATGGGCATACCAGACCACCTGACCTGCCTCTTGAGAAATTTGTATGCAGGTCAGGAAGCAACAGTTAGTACTGGACATGGAACAACAGACTGGTTCCAAATAGGAAAAGGAGCACATCAAGGCTGTATATTGTCACCCTGCTTATTTAACTTATATGCAGAGTACATCATGAAAAACGCTAGACTAGAAGAAACACAAGATGGAATCAAGATTGCCAGGATAAATATCGATAACCTCAGATATGCAGATGACACCACCATTACGGCAGAAGGTGAAGAGGAACTAAAAAGCCTCTTGATGAAAGTGAAAGAGGAGAGTGAAAAAGTTGGCTTAAAGCTCAACATTCAGAAAACGAAGATCATGGCATCCGGTCCCATCACTTCATNGAAAGTTCTAGCAGTGGTGAGGAAGGGTGGACTCTCCCTGCTGGGTGAGGACTGAGTCAGGCCGAGGGGTGGATAGGACTCCAAGTCCTAGAAGGGCTCGACAGAGTCCTCCTCCTCCTCCCCAGGAGCCCAGAGACTCTACCCAGCCTGCAGTTGCCATAGCAACCCCTGCCCGCACCCCCGCCCCTATTCCCCGCGGGGGTCTGGCTCTGCTCAAGGAAAGTGGCCCCAGAGCCTGTCAGCTGCAAAGCCTGGAACCCGGTCCCCTCATCTGAAATGAATAACACTCTCCAGGTCTCCTAAAGACAGGCGACCCTGCTTCCAACCGGGAACCTGGAGCCAGAGAAGACTCGGGGAGGGCTCGAGGAAGGCAGAAGAGTGGTGTGAGCAGGAGACATGGATGCTCAATGTCCAACGCAGCTCCAGGAATAAGAATGTAGGAGCTCTAGTCCCTGCTTGGTCTTTATGAGCTGTGTGACTGTGGGCAAGTCACTTAGCCTCTCTGAGTTTGGTTCTCACCTGTCCACTCCAGTGGGCTGTTGAGCAGATAAAAATGGCAGGACTGAGGCTGGGTACAGAGGAGGGCATTCCTTACCAGGACACAGTAAGGAAAATGAACGGGGACCTTCTTTGTATTCCCAAGCAGGGGTGGAACCAAGGGAGCATGATCCAGGAGTCCCCACCTGCCTCCAGACCTCCCAGGGCTGCTGGAAAAGGAGAACTTTCCCAGCAAGAGACAAGTCCTCCTGGGGGATATGGAGGGGGTGCTCCAGGCAGGGCCACAGTGGGAGGTCAGGCTGGAAGCGGAAAGTGTGAGGCACACTCAGGGGGCTGTGAGTCACAGGGGACTTAAAACAGGGAAGGAGAAACCACCAGTGAAGAGAATACAGTGGAAATGGAGCCGGGTGGGCAGTGGGAAATGTGGAGAGGTGCACAGCATCTGGCCCTATCTTTAGAGCCATGAGGCGGCCAGGGCGAGGCTCTGGGTGGCCCTGACTCCTCGTGTGGTTGTAGGAAGCCAGGTGGGACAAGGTCTGCCCTACCCTTTATGCTGTGTGACCCTGGAGTGGTCACTCCCCCTCTCTGAGTCCTGGGTCCTCAGCTGTGAAAAGTCACACTCCTGAGTTCCTCTGGGCAGCCACATTGTCAAGCAGAGAGCCCTAAGACACAGTGATACTTGGGAAGCATCGAGGGTCATTACAATCTCATGGGCCCCTCCATGAGTCAGACAGATTGGGGTTACCTGGCTTAGTTTAGTGCTGAGGAGACTGCCTGGCCTGGCTAGACCATTTCCTCTGAGGCCCAGCCCTTCTCTGGCCCAGAGAGCTGGAAGGTAGGGTCCCTGGAGGGAGAGCCTCCCTCTGAGGTGGGAGCACCAGGGTGGAGCCCCAGGCCAGGGCGGGGAGCTCAGAGTCAGGGTCCACCTTGCTGCCTACCACTTAGGAGCTGGAGCATGGGCTGGCATGGCCAGGCCCCAGGGATCAGCCTCCCCAGCAGCAGGAGAGGCAGGAAAAAACCCCACAGGGGCCTCGTTGCCCCGCCGCATGGGTCCCAGAGCCCGCTGGGAGCAGTGCGTGTGAGAACCCGCCCCACCCCGAGTTCCCCAGTGAGCTAGAGTGGCCAGAGGAGCAGGGCAGAGTGGAGGGCACCGCCTGGGAGAGGACCGTGGGCAAAGGCTGCAGGCTNGCCCCGCCGCATGGGTCCCAGAGCCCGCTGGGAGCAGTGCGTGTGAGAACCCGCCCCACCCCGAGTTCCCCAGTGAGCTAGAGTGGCCAGAGGAGCAGGGCAGAGTGGAGGGCACCGCCTGGGAGAGGACCGTGGGCAAAGGCTGCAGGCTGGAAAGCTCAGGGCACATTCAGAGCCAGAGGAGCAGCAGGCAGGGGTCGGACTGTCCCCACCCACCTGCTGCTTCCCTTCGGGCCCAGCCCCCTTGCAGCTCCCAGCTCAGCTGATGCTGCCCCGCGGGTGCTTAGTCACACCCCGTGAGGTGTGTCCCAAGGCTGGAGAGACCAAAGTCATTGCTTTCTTTAACTATGGGCCAAGCATCCATCATCCATCTAAGTGTGTGCCATGCCCCAAGCTGTGGTGGGGGTATGGGGACTCAAAGGTTTTAAAGGAAAGGGTCCCACTGTCCTGAATCTGGGGTCTAGCCCACTAGGGGTGACCTCACTCTCGTCCCCAGTCTTTTGCATCAGAACCTTCCTCCAGGGCCTTCTCATGCCCCACCTCCTCCAGGAAGCTCCCCCAGACGCTCTGGCCTTGCCTGCCTGTCAGCCTTTTGGCTTAGACCAGGTCGCCCTGCTCTGTACCAACCTGGGGGGGCTCTCTGTGTGTAGGCTGAGCGGCAACCATGACAACATGGGCTGCTTCCTGGTTGCCATGGAGACTTGTGAGCTTGTGTTGAGGTTGGCACCTGGCAAAGCTGGCTTGGCTATTCCACGTGGGGGCTGGAAGCTCATCCTCCAGGGCCCATCCGTTACTCGGGGAGGTGGGGAGCCCCGTGCCTCCTCATGGCCAAGCCCCCGTCTCCCATGGGATGCTCATTCTCAGCCCCTGAGAGGACGAGTGGAGGGGGCTGAGGGTGCATAGACTGAACGGGGTAGAGGAGGGCCAAAGCCAAGGGCTTCCGTGACCCCAGAAACAGCCCAGCGAGAGCTGAGAGCAGGGAGCCGTCCAGACTCCCCCACCCCTGCTGCCTGAAGACAGAGCATTTCTGTGTCACCCCCTGACCTCAGACTGGCCAGAAGGCCTGAGACTCAGCCACATACATTGAGATGAGGTTATTTTGGCCTTTAGGTGACTTTTAGTGCTCACCTCGTTCACATATGAACTCAGCAAGCATCTGCTGGGCAGTGGCAATGAGGACCTGGTCCCCAGCTCGGGGAATCCCCACAGGCTCTTTCAGTGCATTTTAAAGATGCGCTAGGTGGGTGTAGGCGGCTTATCAGTGTTGCCTGAACCACACATCCAACCCTGCAGAAAGCTCCCCTCGATGCTCCTTCCAACCTTGGGGCCTTTGCTCTGGCTGATGCCCTCATATCTCCTCTGCGAATTCTGCCCGAAATACTGCCTCCCCTAGAAAGCTGTCATCTCCCTCTCTTGCTCATCCTGCCCCAGGAAGGGCACTGAGTGCCACACAAGCTGTGGAAGCTGCACAGGGTAGGGGTTCGGAAAGGGGAATCGAGGCAGGCCAGGGGTCAGTTTCCTGTGCACCCGTTTGTATTGGGTTGGCCCAAAATTTCTTTTGGATTTTTCCATGTTATGAAATACCCAACTGAATTTTTTGGCTAATCCAACAGTAACTGCAAGCAAGGACAGCCCCCACTTGAAACCTTAAATGCTCATGTCCCTGCTTCACCCCCCAGATGTCAAGCCTAAGACACTGCTTTCCTGTCAGAAGGGTTTTTTTTTCCATCATCTCTCTTCCTCTGAGCTCAGAGAATGAAGGTGTCACTGAAGATACTGCAGTGAGAGAGGGGGCCCTGTTCTTATCAGGGCTGCCCCTCCTCTCAGGAGGCCAGCTCACTCGGGCCCAGCCTCCAGCAGGGGAGTGGGGCCTCGAGAGGAGCCCTCTCCTGGGAGCTGGGAGGCAGGAGCCTCGTGGCTGGCAGGGGGCAGGGGTCAGGATGGCAAGGTAGGGGCCGTGAGATCGTGTGGGCCACGCGGTACAGGAGACACTTTCGCTGGAAATGCAAACTGTCTGAAGCAGAATTCTGGGCTGAGCATCCTGAGAGCCAGGTTGAAAAGGGCAATGGGCTGAGTTACATAGGAGGACACGGGACTGATGACAGAGGGAGAGGCCTGCACGGGGCTCCCGTCCTTGAACGTGGTGGAGACCCAGCAGAGCCGTTGTGGCCGTTCAGCCGCTCAGTCGTGTTCGGCTCTTTGTGAGCCCGTGGACTGCAGCACGCCAGGCCTCCCTGTCCTTCACCATCTCGCGGAGTTTGCTCAAACTCATGTCCCTTGCATCAGTGATGCCATCCAGCCATCTCATCCTCTGTCATCCCCTTCTCCTCCTGCCCTCAATCTTTCCCAGCTTTAGGGCCTTTTCTAATGAGTTGCCTCTTTGCATGAGATGGCCAAAGTTTTGGAGCTTGGGCATCAGTCCTTCCAATGAATATTCACGGTTGATTTCCTTGCAGTCCAGCGGACTCTCAAGAGTCTTCTTCAACACCACAGTTCAAGAGTCTCTGGGAAATCTTGGTGATGATTTCCCTGAGTGGTCTGGAGTTGAGAAAGGGTTTGGGGTTTATTGAGTATTGAGTTTAATGCATTGGGCTGTGATCCTGGGGACAATGGGGAGGAGAACAAAGCGTTACCCCTGTTCAACAGGCTCTTATTTCAGTGCAGTGATAGACAATGTATCAACCTAAGATGACAATAGGAACAAGTGCTCAGAAGAGACAGAGGGGAGAGCCAGGCAGAGACGCTGCACATAGGGAATCGGCATGTGCAGAGGCCCTGGCGCAAGGAGGAGCATGGCATAGAGGAGGGACCGGTGAGTGGCCAAATGACTGTGGGCAAAGAACCGGGATAAGCGATGAGAAGTAAGGCAGGAGGGATGGAGGTGACGGGGCAGGGCCTAGGGTGGTGGCAGTGAGAGGTGGGTGGGTAGCTTGGGGAGGTGAATAAAAGAAGGTAATGAAGGGAGAGGTGTGCATAACCTGGTAGGTGGTGGTGCCTTTGCTGAGAAGGGAGCCCTGGAGGAGGAGCAGGTTTGTAGGGTGAGGAGCCCAGTTTCGGACACTCTGAGGTGTCTGTGGGATGTGAGGTCCAAAGGGAGGTGAGGACCAGTAGGCTGCAGCCCTGGCCTCTGCGGGGGGGGGGGGG
>SJYV01030848.1:58975-70593 GCA_006410875.1 Neotragus pygmaeus
AGTTTCAGCTTTAGCATCATTCCTTCCAAAGAAATCCCAGGGTTGATCTCCTTCAGAATGGACTGGTTGGATCTCCTTGCAGTCCAAGGGACTCTCAAGAGTCTTCTCCAATACCACAGTTCAGAAGCATCAATTCTTCAGCATTCAGCCTTCTTCACAGTCCAACTCTGACATCCATACATGACCACAGGAAAAACCATAGCCTTGACTAGACGGACCTTAGTCGGCAAAGTAATGTCTCTGCTTTTGAATATACTATCTAGGTTGGTCATAACTTTTCTTCCAAGAAGTAAGTGTCTTCTAATTTCATGGCTGCAGTCACCATCTGCAGTGATTCTGGAGCCCCCAAAAATAAAGTCTGACACTGTTTCCCCATCTATTTCCCATCCCCATTTTACAGATGGGAAAATTGAGGCATAGAGAGGCTAGGTCATTTGTCTAAGGTCATACAGAGACTGTGTGGCGCAGCTTGGAATGAACCCAGGCATCTGGCTCCAGGGTCTGCTTCTAATGCACATGGGAGTCAGGGCAGGCAGCTCTAGCCAGGTTCTTCACCTGGGATTCCAAGTCACCTCCCTCCTCTGCCAGGAGGGGGAGCTCGCCCCTCACAGAGGCCTCTGCGGGAGAGAAGATGGGTTGGGAGAGGCACTTTCCCATCAGTCCTGCTCTGACCAAGGTGCGCCTTACCCATCAGCAGCAGACAGGAGTGGGTCCTGAGTGAGCTCCCACATCGTAGCTCAGACCTCACCTCTGTTCATCTCTCTGGGTGACAGCCTCCTTGGCAGGACTGCCAGATAAAATATAGACTGTCCCATTAAGCTTCAGATAAATATTTTTAAAATTTAAGTATGTTCTAAATTTTACATGGGGCATGTTTATATGCAAAAAGCTTTTGTTGTCTATCTGAAATTTGAACTTAACTGGGTGTCCTGTATGTTTATTTACGAAACCTGGCAACCCTCGACGCTTCCCGTGCTTAGCCAGCTCCTTCCCTTTGCTTCCTCCTTGGTGTCCTCCCTGGAGTGGGCAGCTCCTGCCTGTCTGCTTCAGACTGACGCCTCCTACTGTGTTTTCTCAAGCACCGCCAGCTCAGTGTACCCTAGAGTAACTCCCCATATTCTCTCCTGGGCCCTCTCAGAGGTGTCACCACCATCCACTCAGCCACCAAGCCAGGGACCAGGGAGCCCCTCAGCTTCTCGCTGTACTCAGCTGTACATCCCGTTCTTCCTGCCCAAAGGCCCCCACATCTCTCCCCTTCAGCCCCTCTGCCCTGCTTGTCACCCTCTTCCCCTACAGCCTCCCTTCATCTCCCTCCAAGACGTCCTCAGGCCCCCTGCCGAGTCTGAACCACTCCCCCCACCCCGACCCTCTCCCGCTTCAGTTCATCTGGGAGAGGACTATGGGGCAGGGGCTCCAGGGAGAGAGGGAGGGCCTGAAGATGTGCAGAAGCCAAGAGTATTGGGAGGGGCGGGGCATTGATTGCTTTGTAATTTCCAAACAGAGCGCTTTGCATTCCAGAAATCCCAGCTTGAGTTCTGAGTCAGTGGTCATGGGCTGAGTGAAGGTCCCTTGGGTCTAGGTCAGCGTGTATGAGTGACCCAGGGCCCTCCCACCAAAATAAAAGTCCCTGGGCCCAGCCAGGACTGCAGGTCCCCCTTCACTGTCCTCCTATTGACCCTGGTCTTTCTGTTTTGCAGCTCCCTGAGGGCCTCCTTTGACTCTCTGAAGCAGCGTAAGTCCCTCCTGTTCTCCACCCTGGACTGCGGGGGGACAGGACCTTCTGGGAACAGCAGATCCCCACCGATGGAGAGAAGTGGATTCTGGTTGGGAACTGAGGCTGGTGGAGGACTTGGGGGAGGCAGAGACGAGCTGTAGGGTTGGGGCCAGGCAGGGGCAAGTGTGTCACTGGTTGGGGCCCATTAGGTCTGATGCCAGGGACCAGTGTCCTTACTCTGCCCTCAGAAATGGAGAATGTGGGCAGCTCCCACATCCAGCTGGCCCTGGCCCTGCGCGAGGAGCTGCGGAGCCTGGAGGAGTTCCGTGAGAGGCAGAAGGAGCAGAGGAAGAAGGTGAGGCGGGTGCTGGGGCTGGGCCTGGGGGAGACTGCGGTGGTCACCGTGGTGGTAGTGGAGGGTGGCCTCTCATGATGGAGGGCAGGGCAGCACCCCAGGCTTGGGGGTGATGGTGATCTGGAGGAGAGAAAAGTGTGGACAGAGGCTGAGCACTGGAACTAGGGCCTGGCTCTCCAGCCTGAAGGCCCCTCTGGGGCTCTTCCCACTGAGGTGTCTCATGCCAAGAGTGAAGGGCATGGGCCTTTTCGATCATCCCATTACAGCAGGCTGTGGAGGGTACTCGACAACTTGGGAGTATCCAAAGGCGGCAACCTAAGTTAGGGAGTCACCAGACACTGTGCTTATCGGGAGAAAGGAAGACCTGGGGGCTCAGTCACTGCAGCCACTCGGCAGGGCTGCCTGAGGCCGAGGTGGACAGAGCTTGTGGGGAATGGGAGGTGTTGAGCTTGCCCTAGCATCCTAGGGTATTCTTCACAGGGCATGGCTGTCCCTCAGTGCATGGGAAGGAAGTGAGGTCCCCATTGTGGGAGGTATATAAACAGAGAATGAAGGCGACTTAGAGAGGCTGCAGAGCTTGGATGAGAGGTGGGGCTGTGCTCTCTGTGTCCCAGCGCCCCCTCCCAAGCCTGAGACTTTCTGATCGGCTACTCAGATGTGGCCCTCTGGGAAGGCAGGTGTGGACATAGGATCAGCCTTTCGGAGCCTCAGTGATGAAGGTGGAACTTGGACAGGTGAGAGAGGTCAGCACGCAGAGACACTTCTTGCTTGGAGAGGGAGCATCTTTGTACACTGTCCAAAGAATTGAAAATGGAAACTTCCACACAACTGACCTGTGAAGGGAAAAAAAAGCAACAGTTCACAGCTGGGGCCAGCCTGGGGCTGGGTGTCCTGGCCAAGCCACTTGCCCTCTCTGTGCCTCCGTTTCCCTCTTGCAGGATGGGACGCTTATGTCCACCTCCCAAGCTTCAGGGACCCAACCGAGAACCAGGCCCTCTCTCAGCCTGCACAGGCAGGGTGCCGGCTCCGATGAGTGGCTCTGACCCCAGAAATTTCACGTGGTTATACTCTCTGTCTGCCCAACTGGGGCCTGAGGCTTTCGGGATTCTAAATTTGGGTTCCTGAGCAGACAGTGGGCCCTCAAAGCCCACCCCACAAGTCAGCACAGCCTTGAGATGCTGGAGCAGGTGATCTCTCTGAGCTGGGACTTGCCTGCAGAGCATCTCTGAGGCCCCAGGATGGCTATTTCAAGCTTTCCTGTGGCCAGTGAGGCTGTGATGTCTGCAAAACTATTTTGGACAGAATGACACCTTCTACCATGTGGCTGGGGTCCCCACGAGTGTGATTGCTATGCGTGGTTACAGAGGCCTGTGAGTGAAGGGCAGTGTGTGTGCATGCACGCGTGTGTGTGTAGGCTGGGTATTCTCTGGCTAGAGACCAAGTCCTGGCTGGGGCGGGGGGTGGGGTGGTCTGCAGGGAGAGGATACCCGGGGTGCATCCATGCCCCGGGCTCCTCTAGCCTTCTGTTGGGAGCAGCGGTTGTGAGAGAGCAGGCTGATGGATGGGGAGGGCAGCTCGTCACTGCCCCATCAGAGCCAGGAGGGGAGGCTGGGCCTCCTCCCAGGGACACCCCGTCCTCTTGGCCTAGGGGAGCCTCCTGAGGCTACAGCCTCACGCTCAGAGCCTCATGTCCCCTGCAGTATGAGGCTGTCATGGACCGTGTCCAGAAGAGCAAGCTGTCGCTCCACAAGAAGGCCATGGAGGTGAGCCTGGAGGGGCAGCTGGGTTTGGGGTGTGGATCCCAGGAGCCTTGGGATAGGGCTGGGCTCAGGCTTCCATCCGGCAACAGGCACAGCGGCCTGTCAGGTTCCTGGAGCGCACTGGCTGCCAGGGTGCCATGCAGATCAGCCCGGGGGCTCTGCCGCCTACCCTTGTTGTGGGGGGGGGGTGCTCCTTACTGATGGGTAAGCAACCAGTCTCAGACAGTGGTCAACAGGATCACACACGCTGTCAGCTGGGGATTCCGCAGGTGAAGGGAGAAGGGACTCCTGAGCTGTCTGAAAGGACCACGTGCACAGGGTCTGGCATCGTGATGACACACGGCATTTCCCGAGCCCTGCAGGTGGTCTGACGTGACCACACCTCTGAAGAGGCAGGGGCATGGACCAGGCTACACTGTCCCCAGTGGGGAGGGGGGCCTGGGAACAAGACTCCCTTCTCCATCTCCATTCCAGACCCCAAGATCTCTGTCCCTGGTGTGGAGGCCCCCTTTCCATCTACAGCCCCTGACAGGGAGAAGGGAGGTCGGGCTCAGGAGCCTCACCTTGGGGCCCCCAAGTCATGCCCCTCCACACACCCCTACCCCTGCCCAGTCCAAGAAGACGTATGAGCAGAAGTGCCGGGATGCAGATGACGCTGAACAGGCCTTTGAGCGCATTAGCACCAATGGTCAACAGAAGCAGGTGGAGAAGGTGCGTGCAGTCACCGAGGCTGGGTGACCTCATGGGGCTGGGGCAGGGCGGGAAGGGGTGCTGCAGACTCCCCCAGGCAAGGTTTCCTAGAATCTCAGGGTCTAGATGGTCAGTTTGATCCCGTTTGCCATCTCCAGGCTGCACCCAACGACCCATTCCTCAGAGCAGGCCCACTGCAGCCCAGGCCCAGAGCCCACAGGGCAGATGCTAACCCTCACCCAACCCTTCGGAGAAGGGCTCAGTAGGCCCATGTCCCAGAGAGGAAACAGGCCCAGAGATGGTGAGTGACTTGTCCGAGGTCTCAGAGCCAGGCAGGAACAGAGAAAGGACCCCAAACCCAGGCTGCCCAGAACCCAAGCTCTTGACTACTCTGGCCTCTTGGCCAGGGTGGGAATATCAAAGCCCCCAGAACCCACGAACACATTTGGCCCATTGCACAGACATGAGGCCCAGAGAGGGCAGGGGCCTGCAGGTGAGTTGGTGGCAGCAAGTCAGGGACAGAGCCCAAGCCCCAGCCAGCAGGTCCAGCCCCAGGTCTGCACTTCTTGTTCTAGGTCTCCAGGTCTAGTTTTCACATGTGTCTGCATGACCGGGTTTCTGTTTTATTCCTATTTTGTTGGAAACAGCCTGTGGTCCTTTGTGGGGTGAGGCTGGAGTGGTTCTGGAGGGTCCCCCTCAGGGCTAGCATCTGCTCTCCCTGCCCTGTGAGAGGTGATCAGGGAGGCTGTAACGGAGGCCCTTCAGGGAGGCACAGGGAGGCCAGGAGCCCGAGGTCTGGGCCGGGCGGCACCCGGGCCAGGCCTCAGTGCCGCTTTCCCTCTGTCTCCTCAGAGCCAGAACAAAGCCAAGCAGTGCAAGGACTCAGCCGTGGAGGCAGGTACGCGGCTCGCCCACCTCCCCAGCCTAGTGGGTGGGCAGCCTGGACATCTTTCCCCCCGCAGCACACTGCCTCACCCTGGGACACAGTCCCACACGCCTCACTCTTGCTTCCTTACGCAAGTAAAATGAAAAATTCATTTTCTCGCATTTGCCAGCACTGTTCTTGGTGCTTTGTATGTTTTTACTAATGCTCACAACAATCCTATGAGGTATTCACTGTTACTATCCCTTCTTTCTTAACCGGTAAGGAAACTGTGGCACAGAGAGGTTATTTAACTTGCCCAGGGTCACATAGCCAATAAGTGATGGTAACTGTATTTGAATGCAAGCCGTCTGGCTCCAGGGCTGAGGACCTTCATAGCCACTGATCAAGGGAGACAGGCCCACTCGTACATATACCTCTCTCTCTCATATACACCGAGACACATCACAGCCTTCTCTGGGCATATGTCTCCTCTATCCTCCCGATGCCAGAAGATCCCAACAGCCCTCATCTCTGCTGACATAGCTCTGCCTTCTGCCACACTGCCTGTCCCAATACCCAGGCGGAGGCTCCCTTGGCTGGCGGTCACAGAGCTCACGCTCCAAGCCTGCTTGCTTCCCAGCCCACCAGCTCCCAAAGCTCCCCCTCACCCTCCTCCAGGGCCACCGCCTCTGAGCCTCAGCTTCTCATCTGGAAGGTGGGATGGTGAGAGGCCAAGACTCTGACCTTAGGCTCTGCCCCAGCCCGAGGCAGCTGGACCACAGTGGGCGCTGAGCACCTCTCCGGGGGCGGTACCAGGGTGAGGGGCCCTGACGAGCGCTCATCTGGGCTCCAGCAGCCAGGGCAGGTCTCTCCAGGGAGGAGGAGGGCACTGAGGGAGCACAGGGGTGGGCTGGCCTCCCTGAGGACCCCTGCGCTTCCAGAGCGGGCGTACAGGCAGAACATCGAGCAGCTGGAGAGGGTGCGGAATGAGTGGGAGCAGGAGCACCGGGCCACCTGCGAGGTGAGTAACCCCTCGGCGCGGAGCTGATGCCCGTCCCTGCTCCCGGCCGCTTCGTGGGGGAAGAGGGGGCCGCAGTGGGGAAAGCCAGCCTTCCTTCACTCATTCACTCATCCACTCACTCCAAGGCCCTCCCCAGGGAGCTCCCTGCCTGGCTTTGTGCTTGGAGTCCCTTTCTGCAGGCAGGCAGGCAGGCAGGCATCCTTCGCCCCTTTTGGCTGAAGCCGCAACTGAGGCTTGAACAGAACCCATAGCTTCCCTGGGCTCTGCTGATGAACAGGGNATCATATAGGAAATGAATCGCCAGTCTAGGTTCGATGCAGGATACAGGATGCTTGGGGCTGGTGCACTGGGATGACCCAGAGTGATGGTATGAGGAGGGAGCTGGGAGGGGAGTTCAGGATTGGGAACACATGTACACCCGTGACGGATTCATGTTGATATATGGCAAAACCAATACAATATTGTAAAGTAAAAAATAATAATAAAATAAAATCATTATTTTTCCTGCAAAAAAAAAAAAAAAGAAGAAGAAGAAGAAGAAAGTGAAAGAGGAGAAAGAAAATGTTGGCCTAAAGCTCAACATTCAGAAAATGAAGATCATGGCATCCTGTCCTATCATTTCATGGCAAATAAATGGGGAAACGGTGGAAACAGCAACAGACTATTTGGGGCGGGTGGTGGGTGGGGGGTTGCTCCAAAATCATTGCAGATGGTGACTACAGCCATGAAATTAAAAAATGTTTGCTCCTTGGAAGAAAAGTTATGACCAACCTAGACAGCATATTGAAAACCAGAGACATTACTTTGCCAACAAAGGTCCATCTAGTCAAGGCTATGGTTTTTCCAGCAGTCATGAATGGATGTGAGAGTTGGACTATAAAGCTGAGCGTCGAGGTATTGATGCTTCTGAACTATGGTGTTGGAGAGGATTCTTAAGAGTCCCTTGGACTGCAAGGAGATCCAACCAGTCCATCCTAAAGGAAATCAGTCCTAAATATTTATTGGAAGGGCTGATGCTGAAGCTGAAACTCCAGTACTTTGGCCACCTGATGCAAAGAACTGACTCATTTAAATAAATAGACCCTGATGCTGGAAAAAATTGAAGGCAGGAGGAGAAGGGGCAACAGAGGATGAGATGGTTGGACGCCATCACCGACTCAATGGACATGAGTTGGAGTAAACTTCAGGAGTTGTGGCTAGNTGACTCATTTAAATAAATAGACCCTGATGCTGGAAAAAATTGAAGGCAGGAGGAGAAGGGGCAACAGAGGATGAGATGGTTGGACGCCATCACCGACTCAATGGACATGAGTTGGAGTAAACTTCAGGAGTTGTGGCCTGGCATGCTGGCGTCCATGGGGTCGCAAAGAGGCGGCCACCACTGAACTGAACTGAACTGAACGTCAACTGGGACAGAGAAATCCAAATCCCAGATAGAATCTGCAGCATTTAAACCAAGATGTAAAAACCATGATAAAATCAAAAAAGCAATACGCTTACTGGTCTAGTGAAATGGGAAAAATTAGTTTACCATCTGTAAAAATAGGAAGAGAATTTTCCCTGCGTACTTCGTGTTCTATCTATGGAGTTGTACTATAGTGTTTAACTCAGGCACACATGAGCGGAGCAGGCTGCAAGTGTGGCGCCTGTCACAAAAGGCTTGCCTTTCTCTACATCTTACCTGTTGCCTGCTGCTTCAGGTAAGGAACCTGGTAAGATCCAGGACCCACACGATCCTCGGTGCTGCCACCTTCAGCCAATGTAAACACACGGGGAGCCCGGTCATACATAATGGCGTGAGGGGAGGGGTGCGCGGCTGCAACGGGATTAAGAACCGAGCAGCTAAAAGAAATGGTGGGGCAAAAAGTCGTCAACAAACTCAGAAGGCCCGGGAAGAATTTCTGTAAACGGAGGAGCTAGAGCAGGGGCTATTGCCCCACCTGCTGATTGGTGTCAGATTTCTCCCAAACGACTTCCAGCCGCATGGAAAACTTGAAAACGGTGTAACCAGACGTAAGACCTCCCACAGAACCATCGGTTCACCAACCTAAACCTGAAGCCGCTCCAGGGAACGAGGCTAAGCACTAGGCGCCCGCCCCCGTCCTTCCGGCCCTGCCTCCGCCCACTTCCCTCCTCCCGGAAGTCTCTGGACTGAAGGTTGAGGCGCTTCTCTCGAGCCGAGCCCCGGGAGCATGCGCACCGAGCCGCAAGCCTTGCCGACTCGCCCCGCCCGGCGCTCTTGGCTTCCTAAAGAAGTCAACCTCGAACCCCCGCGACCCTCTTACTTTTCTAACTCTATTGGATCCTGACTCACCAGAAAACCTCTAGGAAACTCATTAGGAGTTAGGGCCAGTTTGATTGTGATCCATTTTTCCTTTAAGTCAGGGCGGCTGGGAAAGAGACTAGCAAAAATTGTGAAATAAAAGTCATACTACGAAAAGAAACGATTCTGTGCCCACACTCCCACCACAACTATACTCGCACCCCAGGGGGAAAGAAAGCACTTCTAACTTTATCCCACATATAGTCCACAATGTGGCTCAGAAAAACCCAGAAAGTGGTGGTGACAGAGACAGAAAACCCGGGGGAAGAAGAAAAACTCATCAACCGAAGCTATGCAAATGCGGGTAACTTGAAAGGTGCTTCTGTTGTCAGATGCCAAGCAACAGCAGCAGACTTATTACTCTGTTCATAAAACAGAGGCGTTGAGAAAGCGCAGCTCCGTACAAGGCGTATCTGCGTCTCAAGAATGTATCTGTAGTATAAACTGAATAATTATTTACTCACTTAAAAAACACTGGCATATACTATAGGTTCAGTATCCTGCTAGGTTGTGGGGACCCAAAGATATAAGAAAGTCTTTATCAAGTCTTCTGTATCTTATAGAGAAAGAGACATGTATAATCCATAACGAGAGATGGATAAAATGATTTTTTTTTAATTTCAGCACTTTAGATATCATCCCCTTAATACTAAGAATCTGATACTTAACTGTATCAGTTGCTCAGGCGTGTCCGACTTTTCGTGACCCCGTGGATTGCAGCATGCCAGGTTTCCCTGTCCATCACCAACTCCCGAAGCGTGCTCAAACTCGTGTCCAAGGAGTCGGTGATACCATCCAACCATCTCATCATCTGTCATCCTCTATGATGACCCCAAAAAGCAAATTCAGGTCCAGGCCATTTTGCTGTAGGCACTGGTGCAGGCTCTCACCTCCTTCTGATTTTTCTCGTCTGCAGCAGTCTACATTACTCTTTGCTGCGGTGAGGTTTGCCGTTGAAAATGGAAGTGTCAAAGGAAGCTTTTCTACTTCTTGTCTAGATTTGATTTTTGTCCACTGGCGCCAACCTAGTTTAGACAAAAGGAGCTCTTTATAGGGTCTATCGAAGCTTGTTTACGTATCTCTAAAGGGGGTTTTGTAACCTTAGGACCTGTGTACCAACTAGGAATGAGCTTCCCAAGTGGCGCTAGTGGTAAAGAACCTGCCTGTTTGCAGGACACATAAGAGATGCTGGTTTGAGCCCTGTTGGGGAAGATTCCCTAGAAAAGGGCCTGGCAACCCACTCCAGTATTCTTGCCTGGAGAATCCCAAGGACAGAGGAGCAGGTGGGACTACAGTCCACAGGGTCACAAAGAGTCTGACACGACTGAAGCGACTTAGCACACACCCACCAGCTAGGAATACAGAATTTATATCTTGCTGCCACCTCAGTGTGTGGTCTTTCCTCAAATACCTCACATAGAGGGATAGCTGATCAGTGGCAAGACTAGTTTTAAAGTCTTGTAGTGAGATCCTATTTTAATATTTATGGTCAGATCTATTTTAAATATGACACCACTAAGGTACAGCGTCTCGGAGAAGGCGATGGCACCCCACTCCAGTATTCTTGCCTGGAAAATCCCATGGCTGGAGGAGCCTGGTAGGCTGAAGTCCAAGGGGTCGCTAAGAGGCGGACATGACTGAGCAACTTCACTTTCACTTTCACTTTCATGCATTGGAGAAGGAAATGGCAACCCACTCCAGTGTCTTGCCTGGAGAATCCCAGGGACAGGGGAGCCTGGTGGGCTTCCATCTATGGGGTCGCACAGAGTCAGACACGACTCAGTCGACTTAGCAGCAAGGTACAGTGTCTACAGTCTTCCTAATTTTGTAACACTTGGTCGGTGAGAATTCTGTATTCCTAACAAACCACTTTTCTTTGAAAAGTTCTTAGTGTGAAAATCCTTTATCTATTTCCTTGATTACTGTGGCTATTCTAACTTCCCTAGCTTTTATTTCCGCCTTATGGTTCAGTAACCAGAATAGTACAAAATATTTAAGAATTGGAAGATACTTTACCTTTTTCCTTATTTCTCAGTGTGGTAAATATTTCTTAAATAGTTTAGAATGAGTGTGCTGCTAATAAAATTACAATGTTAACATAGAATTATAATTATACATGAACACAAAATAATTTGATTTAGCATTCCTCAGTTCCTACAAAATAGTTTTAATGCTAATCAACCACACTGTGTTACCATTACTGTAGTAAGAGATGGAAACTTTCTTTGAATTCAGGTTTATTTGACTGCAAAATTTGGGATTTTTCCATTTCTCCATACTGGCTTGCACAGAATAAACTTTAAAATGAAGCTTGGGCGTGGGAACTCTGCTTTAAGTAGCATTAACTACCTTATAAGTATAAAAATTGAATTGTTTTTGAAACTAATTTCTTCACCTCATGATGGTTTTCCATTTTTTTCCATTGTTTTGCTTTTTGTTAAAAAAAAAATCAAGCAATAGTAATAAATCATTTAGCATGTATCAATCAAATGAGTATACTTTGTCAGTGTTATTCAGTTCAGTTCAGTCGCTCAGTCGTTTCCGACTTTGTGACCCCATGAATCGCAGTAGCCAGGCCTCCCTGTCCATGACCATCTCTCGGAGTTCACTCAGACTCGCATCCATCGAGTACGTGATGCCATCCAGCCATCTCATCCTCGGTCGTCCCCTTCTCCTCCTGCCCCCAATCCCTCCCAGCATCAGAGTCTTTTCCAGTGAGTCAACTCTTTGCATGAGGTGGCCAAAGTACTGGAGTTTCAGCTTCAGCATCATTCCTTCCAAAGAAATCCCAGGGTTGATCTCCTTCAGAATGGACTGGTTGGATCTCCTTGCAGTCCAAGGGACTCTCAAGAGTCTTCTCCAACACCACAGTTCAAAAGCATCAATTCTT
>SJYV01030848.1:75175-136778 GCA_006410875.1 Neotragus pygmaeus
TTGGGTTTCTCTTACCTTGGGTGTGGGGTATCTCTTTACGGCTGCTCCAGCAAATCACAGCCGCTGCTCCTTACCTTGGACGAGGGCTATCTCCTTACCACCACTGTTCCTGACCTTCAATGTGGGATAGCTCTTCTTGGCCCTCCTGTGCCTGCGCAGCCACTGCTCCTCGGGTTGCTCCTCCCGGCCGCCGCCCCTGGCCTGGGGGCTCCAGGTGGCTCCTCAGGGTCACCACCCCTGGCCTCGAGAGGGAGGTGGCTTCTTCCAGCCACCCCTGACTTCGGACGCGGGGTGTTTCCTCCCGGCAGCCCCTAACCTCGGCCGTGGGTGTCTCCTCCGGCAGACACTGGCCTCGAATGTGGGGTAGCTCCACCCAGCCGCCACCCTATCTTCGGACGCGAGGTGTCTCCCCCCGGCCGCCCCTGACCTTGGATGTGGTGTAGCTCCTCCGGCCACCACTGATATTACTTTGCCGACTAAGGTCCGTCTAGTCAAGGCTATGGTTTTTGCAGTGGTCATGTAGGGATGTGAGAGTCGGACTGTGAAGAAGGCTGAGCACCGAAGAATTGATGCTTTCGAACTGTGGTGCTGGAGAAGACTCTTGAGNGTTATTTCTCCACTGATCTCTAGTAGCATATTGGGCACCTAATGACCTGGGGAGTTTCTCTTTTGGTATCCTATCATTTTGCCCTTTCATACTGTTCATGGGGTTCTCTCACTGAAGTGGCTTGCCATTCCCTTCTACAGTGGACCAGGTTCTGTCAGCCCTCTCCACCATGACCCGCCTGTCTTGGGTTGCCCAACAGGCATGGCTTGCTTTCATTGAGTTAGACAAGGCTGTGGTCCTAGTGTGATTAGATTGACTAGTTTTCTGTGAGAATGGTTTCAGTGTGTGTGCCCTCTGATGCCCTCTTGCAACACCTACCATCTTACTTGGGTTTCTCTTACCTTGGGTGTGGGGTATCTCTTTACGGCTGCTCCAGCAAATCACAGCTGCTGCTCCTTACCTTGGATGAGGGGTATCTCCCTACTGCCACCTTTCCTGACCTTCAATGTGGGATAGCTCCTCTAGGCCCTCCTGTGCCTGCGCAGCCCACCGCTCCTCGGGTTGCTCCTCGGGTTGCTCCTCCTGGCCGCCGGCCCTGGCCTCGGGCATGGGTGGCTCCTCCCAGCTGCCGCCCCTGTCCTTGGGTGTGAGGTGGCTCCTTCTAGCTGCCACCCCTGACCTCGGACGCGGGGTGTCTCCCCCCGGCCACCCCTGACCTCCGATGTGGGGTGTCTCCTCCCAGCCCCACCTGACCTTGGACACGGGGTATCTCCCCCCGGCCGCCCCTGACCTCGGACCTGGGGTGTCTCCTCCCGGCCGCCCCTGACCTCGGATGTGGGGTAGGTCCTCTTGGGAGAGGTCATATTATAAAGTGATATTGTTTTTGAGTAAGTAATGCCCAACTCTTGTGACTCCATGGACCGTAGCCCACAATGCTCCTTCTGTCCATGGGATTTCCCAGGCAAGAATCTAGAGTGGATTACCATTTCCTTATTCAGAGGATCTTCACAACCAAGAGTTCAAGCCTGCATCTTCCACATTAGCAGGCAAATTCTTTACCACTGAGCCACGAGGGAAGCTAGTAAAGTGATAACACATTCAAGTTAAAAAGGGAGAAAAAAAGGCCATTAATATAATGCTTTGAAGCTTACACAGTATATTTTATGTTCAGTATTTTAATTTGTGTTTAAGCTGCAGGTTTAATGATTCTGAAATCATGAAATGTGATTTTTAAACTATAGTTGATTTACAACGTGTTAATTTTTGCTGTAGAGCATAGTGACTCAGTTACATACATATACACATTCTTTTTTATATTCTTTTCCATTATTCTCTATCCCAAGATATTGAATATAGTTCCCTGTGCTATCCAGTAGGACCTTCCTATAGGTAATAGTTGCATCTACTAATCCCAAACTCCCAGTCCATCCCTCCCCTACTCTCCTTCCTCTTGGCAACACAAACCTGCTCTCTGTGACTCTCAGTCTGTGGCTGAGTTCCTTGTTTCGTAGATAGGTTCACCTGTGTCATATATTAGAGTCCACACATTAAGTGATCATACAGTATTTGTTTTTCTCTTTCTGACTTACTCCACTTAGTATGATAATCTCCAGTTGCATCCACGTTGCTACAAATGGTATTATTTTGTTCTTTTTCATGGCTGAGTAATAGTCTTCTGGGTGTGTGTGTGTGTACATCACATTTTATCTATTCGTCTGTCAATAGACATTTAGGTTGTTTCCATATCTTTGTTATTGTGAACAGTGCTACTCTGAACATGGGGGTGAATATATCTTTTTAAATTATAGTTTTTTACATATATATATACATATATATCGGAGAAGGCAATGGCACCCTACTCCAGTACTCTTGCCTGGAAAATCCCATGAACGGAGGGGCCTGGTAGGCTGCAGTCCATGGGGTCGCTAGGAGTCGGACATGACTGAGCAACTTCACTTTCACTTTTCATTTTCATGCATTGGAGAAGGAAATGGCAATCCACTCCAGTGTTCTTGTCTGGAGAATCCCAGGGACATGGGGGCCTGGTGGGCTGCTGTCTAAGGGGTCGCACAGAGTCAGACACGACTGAAGCGACTTAGCAGTAGCAGCAGCAACAATATACAGCCTTGATGTACTCCTTTCCCAATTTGGAACCAGTCTGTTGTTCCATGTCCAGTTCTAACTGTTGCTTCTTGACCTGCATACAGATTTATCAGAGGCAGATCAGGTGGTCTGGTATTCCCATCTCTTGAGGAATTTTCTACAGTTTGTTGTGATCTACACAGTCAAAGGCTTTGGCATCATCAGCAAAGCAGAAGTAGATGTTTTTCTGCTGTTCTTTTGCTTTTCGATGATCCAGAGGATGTTGGCAATTTGATCTCTGGTTCCTCTGCATTTTCTAAATCCAGCTTGAACATCTGGAAGTTCACGGTTCACATACTGTTGAAGCCTGGCTTGAAGAATTTTGAGCATTACTTTGCTAGCATTGTGACATGAGTGCAACTGTGCGGTAGTTTGAGCATTCTTTGGCATTGCCTTTCTTTGGGATTGGAATGAAAACTGACATTTTCCAGTCCTGTGGCCACTGCTGAGTTTTCCAAATTTGCTGGCATATTGAGTGCAACATTTTCACAGCATCATCTTTTAGAATTTGAAATAGCTCAACTGGAATTCCATCACCTCCACTAGCTTTGTTAGAAAATCCTCTAGAGAAGGAAATGGCAACCCACCACAGTATTCTTTCCTGGGAAATTCTATGGACAGAGGAGCCTTGTGGGTTACAGTCTATGGTGTTGCAAAAAAGTTGGACACTTAGCAACTAAACAACAGTAAAAGTCATTTCAAATCCTTGGCATGATTTCCATAAGGTATTACTGAAAAGAGAAAGATTCAGAAAACATGTGTCATATATTTTTCTAAAACCAAGGAATTATCATAAAACATCTATTAATGTTAAATGTACACATGCATGTATGCTTACATATATGATTACATAAACATGGAGAAAATGTGAAAAGCATGCTAGATCATCAGTATAGATTACCTAAAATGGGGAGAGAATGTGGTGGGAGAGACGAGTGAAGAAGGAATAAATAATGATTATACTTATTAATTGTTTATAAAATGGAGATGTTACAGGATTATTTAATAAAATTTAAACAGTTAAAACCTTGATTAAAAGAAATAAAACAGAAAGAAACAAGCAGAGCTATGAAATATTGATATTGTTTTAGTGCCATGAATAAGGTAAAGCAGAAACATGGTGAGATGTAAATCATGTACAGTTTGCAATAAATGTTGCAACATACACCACCTGGGCTCCTTTGGAAAATATGGCTCATCCCACCTGCTTCAGACAACACCATGATGAGAAAAACCCTGTACCAAACGAGGTAAACAGTAATTAGAGGCAGAGCCACATGTGTTCTAATGAGGGCAATTATGGGGAAGATATGGAGATGTGGTGCAAGAGCTTTTACCAAAAAATGTAGAGTCATGAAGAGAATAATTTAAGTTACATAAAAATGGGATAAATGAAGTTTGTACTTGAGATTTTTTCAAGAAGGGACAGATAATATGTTTCTATTATTAACTTTGACCAAAATCAGTGTACTTAATAAATCATCTGCCTGGAAGCAGTAGCAGCTGCTCGTTCCTCTGATGCCCTGTGGAAATAGGGTGTGAGATGAGGCAAATGCACCAACCCAGTCGTTAGATTGCTCTCCCTGCCCCTGTCATGGGTTTTCCTGGGTTCAGTTCTCCTAGAGTGAATAAGTCCAGGTAACAGTTTACTGGTAATATGATCTTAATGGTGTAAAAATAAGGAAAACAATACCAAATGCAGTACTTTAGTTTCCAAAAGTGTGAATGAAATGCCAAGATATTACTTTTCCTTTCTAGATGGTAAAATCCAGTTCAGCTCACTTGCTCAGTTGTGTCCGACTCATTGCAACCCCATGGACTGCAGCATGCCAGGCTTCCCTGTCCTTCACCAACTCCCAGAGCTTGCTCAAACTCATGTCCATTTACTCTGCATGGTTGGTTGGTGATGCCATCCAACCATCTCATCCTCTGTAGTCCCCTTCTCCTCCTGCCTTAAATCTTTCCCAGCATCAGAGTCTTTTCCAATGAGTCAGTTCTTCGTGTCAGGTGGCCAAAGTATAGGAGCTTCAGCATCAGTCCTTCCAATGAATATTTAGGACTGATTAATTTTAGGATGGACTGGTTTGATCTTCTTGCAGTCCAAGGGATTCTCAAGAGTCTTCTCCAACACCACAGTTCAAAAGCTTCAATTCTTCGGCACTCAGCTTTCTTTATAGTCCAACTCTCACATCCATACATGACTACTGGAAAAACCAAAGCTTTGACTAGGCAGACCTTTGTTGGCAAAGTAATGTCTCTGCTTTTTAATATGCTGTCCATATTAAAGCTTTTCTTCCAAGGAGCAAGCGTCTTTTAATTTCATGGCTGTAGTCACCATCTGCAGTGATTTTGGAGCCCAAAAAGATAAAGTCTCTCACTGTTTCCACTGTTTCCCCATCTATTTCCCATGAAGTGATGGGACCAGATACCATGATCTTAGTTTTCTAAATGTTGAGGTTTAAGCCAACTTTTTCACTCTCCTCTTTCACTTTCATCAAGAGGCTTTTTCGTTCCTCTTTGCTTTTTTTCCATAAGGGTGGTGTCATCTACATATCTGAGGTTATTGATATTTCTCCCGAAAATCTTGCTTCCAGCTTGTGCTTCATCCAGCCCAGTATTTCACATGATGTACTCAGCATATAAGTTAAATAAGCAGAGTGATAATATACAGCCTTGACATACTCCTTAAGTAAATTAAGACCAAAAAAAGTATTTTTTAAGATGGTGTGTGCTTTTAAAAACTTAAGTAAACTTAACACTTCTCATCATTCAAATTCAGTATTTTAAAAATGGAAAGTATAGTACTAAGATCCAAATCTCATGTGGCTCAATTATAAACTGTTGATAAAAGATTTAAGAACATATATGGCATTTTTAAAAAAAAACCTATCGTCTTGCATAATGGTCCCAAAGGAGCTTATTAAAGTTTTAGAAGATACTCAATCATTAAAGTTCTGTCTCAGCATTGCACAGTGTTTTACTAAATATATGTAGCTATATTCTTCTGTTATTTAATGCAGGCCATATTAAATTGATAAGTAGTTCTCACTGATTAAGTTTTTGGACTGCAATCTAAGTACTTTAAAAATAATTACCTTGAATTATTATTCAGCCTTAAAAAGGAAGTAAATGCTGTTAGTTGCTACAACATGGATGAACCTTGAGGGCATTATGTTAAGTGAAACAAGTCAATCACAAAAAGACAAATACTACATGATAATTACTTACATGAGATATCCTAAATAGTCAGATTCATAGAAACAGAAGAAAGAGTGGTGGTTGCCAGGGGCTGAGGAGGGGAGGATTGGAGAGTTGTCAATAGGTATGGAGTTTCAGTTGGGTAAGATTAAAAAGTTCTGGAGATCCATTGTACAACAGCATGAATATATTTTGCTCTGCTAAACTGCACACTTAAACATGGTTAGGATGATAAATTTTGTGTTATATCTTTTTTATCACAATTAAAATTAAACATAAAATAACTACATAATTTACATAAGTGCTTGGAAAATCACAAATGTATTTGGTAAAATATACTTTCATACTTGCCAAATAAAGGATTTGTTGACAACATATCTACCTGGGTAAGGGAAAATTCAAAATCACTGCAGATGGTGACTGCAGCCATGAAATTAGAAGATGCTTACTCCTTGGAAGAAAATTATGACCAACCTAGATAGCATATTCAAAAGCAGAGACATTACTTTGCCAACTAAGGTCCGTCTAGTCAAGGCTATGGTTTTTCCAGTGGTCATNTCTGAAACAGATGTGTATAAGAGACAGGTCCTTGGAAGGAAAGTTATGACCAACCTAGATAGCATATTCAAAAGCAGAGACATTACTTTGCCAACAAAGGTCCGTCTAGTCAAGGCTATGGTTTTTCCAGTGGTCATGTATGGATGTGAGAGTTGGACTGTGAAGAAAGCTGAGTGCCGAAGAATTGATGCTTCCGAACTGGTGTTGGAGAAGACTCTTGAGAGTTCCTTGGACTGCAAGGAGATCCAATCAGTCCATTCTAAAGGAGATTAGCCCTGGGTGTTCTTTGGAAGGAATGATGCTAAAGCTGAAACTCCAGTACTTTGGCCACTTCATGGGAAGAGATGACTCATTGGAAAAGACTCTGATGCTGGGAGGGATTGGGGGCAGGAGGAAGAGGGGATGACAGAGGATGAGATGGTTGGGTGGTATCACCTACTCGATGGATATGAGTTTGAGTGAACTCCGGGAGATGGTGATGGATAGGGAGGCCTGGCGTGCTGTGATTCATGGGGTCGCAGAGTCAGACACAGCTGAGCGACTAAACTGAACTGATAATGAGATCAATACAAGAAGAGAATATAACACTCATTAACATACATACGGCTATTATAGGAGCACCAAAATATATAAAGCAAATATTAACAGACATAAAGGGAGAAATTAACAATAATACAATAACACAGGGGACTTTAAGACCCCACTTATATCAGTGGAGGTCATCAGACAGAAAATCAGTAAGGAGAGTGGTCTTAGATAACATAATAGAACAGATGGACTTAATATATAGCTTCAAGACACTACATTCCAAAAAAGTAGAATACATTACGTGAACATGGAACGTTCTCCAGCATAATCACAAAACAAATCTCAACAAATTTGATGACAGAAATTACAACAAGCATTTTCCCCCACCATAACAATCTGAAACTAGAAACCAATTTGGGGGAAAAGGAAAAGTGCAAACACATGGAGACTAAGCAACATGCTAATGAGTCAAAGAAGAAATCAAAGAGAAAATCAGAAAATACTTTGAGACAAATGAAAATGGAAACACAACTTTCCAAAATCTGTGGGAAAAACAGTTCTAAGAGGGAAGTTAATTGTGTTACAGGCCTTCCTTAAGAAACAAGCAAAATCTTGTTTCCAACCTAACCAACCATTCAATAAATTAGAAGAAAAAGAACAAAGAAAACCCAAAGTCAGCAGCAGCAAGGACGTGCAACAGGGATCAGAGAGGAAGTAAACTAAGAGATTAAAACCTAACAAACAGTAAAACATCAGAAAAGAGCAATGAAACCGAGAGACAGTTTTTAAAAAAAGAAACAAAATTGAAAAACCTTTAGTCAGACTCAAGAAAAACGAGAACTCAAATAAACAAAATAAGAAAATAAAAAGAAATAACCAATATCAGAGAGATACAAAAAATCATAAGAGAATACTATTAAGTTATATGCCAACAAATTGGAAAACCTGGAAGAAATGGACAACTTTCTAGAAACACACAACCTTCTAATACCCAAAGCATCTACAAGGCTGTAGGGAAACGCAGAATTTCGTATACTGCTCAGTTCAGTTCAGTCGTTCAGTTGTGTCCAACTCTTTGCAATGCCATGGACTGCAGCACACCAGACCTCCCTGTCCATCACCAATTCCCAGAGTTTACTCAGAGTTCACTCAAACTGATGTCCATTGAGTCAGTGATGCCATCCAACCATCTCATTCTCAGTCGTCCCCTTCTTCCACCTTCAATCTTTCCAAGCATCAGGGTCTTTTCCAATGAGTCAGTTCTTTGCATCAAGTGGCCAAAGTATTGGACTTTCAGCTTCAAAATCAGTCCTTCCAATGAACACCTAGGACTGATCTCCTTTAGGATGGACTGGTTGGATCTCCTTGCAGTCCAAGGGACTCTCAAGAGTCTTCTCCAATACCATAATTCAAAAGCATCAATTCTTCGGTGCTCAGCTTTCTTTGTAGTCCAACTCTCATATCCATACGTGACTACTGGCAATACCAGTAGCTTTGACTAGATGGACCTTTGTTGGCAAAGTCATGTCTCTGCTTTCTAATATGCTGTCTACATTGGTCATAACTTTTCTCCCAAGGAGCAAGCATCTTTTAATTTCATGGCTGCAGTCACCATCTGCAGTGATTTTGGAGTTCCAAAAAATAAAGACTGGCACTGTTTCACTGTTTCCCCATCTAGTGGGAATATAAATTGGTATAACTTTTCTGGAGGGTAACTGGATATATCTGTTAGACTGGTGCAAAAGTAACTGTGGTTTTGCATTGTTGAACTTCACTGTTAGATACTGGAATACATTCTTTTTTTTTTAATTAATTAATTTATTTTTAAAATTTTACAATACTCTATTGGCTTTGCCATACATCGACATGAATCCACCACAGGTATACACAAGCTCCCAATCCTGAATCCCCCTCTCACCTCCCACCCCACAACGTCTCTCTGGATCATCCCCGTACACCAGCCCCAAGCATCCTGCATCCTGCATTGAACATAGACCCCAAACTAGTACAGCCACTATGGAAAAGTGTGGAGATTCCTTAAAAAATTGCAAATAGAACTGCCTTATGACCCAGCAATCCCACTGCTGGGCATACACACCGAGGAAACCAGAATTGAAAGAGACACATGTACCCCAATGTTCATTGCAGCACTGTTTATAATAGCCAGGACATGGAAACAATCTAGATGTCCATCAACAGATGAATGGATAAGCAAGCTGTGGTATATACATGCAATGGAGTATTACTCTGCCATTAAAAAGAATAAATTTGAATCAGTTCTAATGAGATGGATGAAACTGGAGCCTATTACACAGAGTGAAGTAAGCCAGAAAGAAAAACACCAGTACAGTATACTGACACATATATATGGAATTTAGAAAGATAGTAATGATGACCCTGTATGTGAGACAACAAAAGAGACACAGACATAGAGAACGGACTTTTGGCCTCTGAGGGAGTAGGAGAGGGTGGGATGATTTGGGAGAATGGCATTGAAGCATATATACTATTATGGAATACATTCTTAAATAAATGTGGTTATGCATCATTTTCCTGCACATTTCTTACTTTATTTTTTTGCTAATGACTTATTATTTGCTGTTTATTTTAGCCTAGAGAAATGATGTTAGAAAAAATGCAAATTTGAGCAATCTTTTTATTTGAGTTCAAAATGAGTCGTAAAGCAGCAGAGACAACTCACAATATCAACAACGCATTTGGCTCAGGAACTGCTAACAAAGGTACAGTGCAGTACTGATTCAGCAAGTCTTGCAAAAGAAGCGAGAGGCTTGAAAATGAAGAGTGCAGCGGCTGGCCCTTGGAGGTTGATGACCAACCGAGAGCAATCACTGAAGCGGATCCTCTTACAACTACACGAGAAGTTACTGAAGAATTCAACAGTGACTATTATAAGGTCATTTGGCATTTGCAGCAAATTGGAAAGGTGAAAATGCTTGATAAGTGGGTGCCTCATGAGCTGACTGCAAATCAAAAAGATCATTGTTTTGAAGTGTCGTCTTCTCTTATTCTACACAACAACGAACCACTTCTCAACTGGATTGTGACATGCGATGAAAAGTGGATTTTATACAACTGGTGACAACCAGCTCAGTGGCTGGACTGAGAAGCAGCTCCCAAGCACTTCCCAAAGCCAAACTTATACCAAAAAAGATCATGGTCAGTCTGATGGTCTGCTGCCTGTCTGATCCACTACAGCTTTCTGAATCACAGTGAAACCACTACATCTGAGAAGCTCAGCACATCAACGAGATGCACCAAAAACTGCAATGCCTGCAGCCAACACTGGTCAACAAAATGGGCCCAATTCTCCATGAAAATGCCAGACTGCACATCTTACAACCAATGCTTCAAAAGTTGAACGAATTGGGCTATGAAGCTTTGCCTCATCTGCTATATTCATTTGGCCTCTCGTCAGCTGACTACCATTTCTTCAAGCATCTCAACAACTTTTTGCAAGGAAAATGCTTCTGCAACTAGCAGGAGGCAGAAAATACTAAGAGTTCTCCAAATCCTGAAGCATGGATTTTCACACTATAGGAATAAACAAACTTCTCATTGGCAAAAATGTACTGATTGTAATGGTTTCTATTTTGACTAAAATGTGTTTGAGCCTAGTTATAATGACTTAAAATTCATGGTCTGAAACCACAATTACTTTTTCATCAATCTATTAAAAGTTCAAAGTGAACCACTACTAAGAATCTATCCTCGAGTCCATGTAACAATGCAGAACATGGGGCAATGAAAATACTTTGGAACTAGATAGAGGAGGTGGCTGCACAATACTGTGAACAGGCTAAATGTCACTGAACTGTCGCTTTAAAATGTTAATTTTATGCTGTGTGAATTTTACCTCAATAAAGTTTTTTTTTAATTAAAAAAATTCTAAATGCCTGACAGTATGTGTAGGAAGGTGTTCACTGCAGTGAGGCTGGAATCAAGTGTCTGTCCACTGTACATTGGTTAATCATAGTATTACTATATCCATGCAGCTAACAAAAAGCAAATTCTACAGTCCAATACAGGTAAGAGTACACATTTTGTTGTGAAGATAAAAAGAGGACCTGTAAAATAGAATTCAAGAGGAACTAAAGAATAGAATTCACGTAACAGCAAAAAGTAAACCTACAAACCAAGATCAAGTCTGTTTTTGTATATGTGAAGTCTAAAAGGGTTACACACCACTGTTAAACTTGGCTTACCTGAAGAACTTTTTCCTTGCAGATGTCCATATGGTTTATGTTTTTTAAAGCACTATTACTTTTGTTTAAAAAAATTAGAAACAAATTTTAAAAGGTAGTAAGATAGCTCTAACAGAATGAGAAGCAAAGTCACCCCAACAGCGATGAGCACAGTTAGCACCAAGGACCAAGGTTCCTTGGAGGAACAATGATTCCAGGGCTGGGGTGAGGTGGGTACAAGATGAATCCAGAACATCTTTCGTCACAAATTACAGAAGTGTTAAAAAAAAATGTCAGGATGTCTGAGACAATTTGAAGGGGCTCCTACTGGTTACATCTGGAACTATTTGAGAACCAAAAACAAAAACCAAAGGACAATGAATTATAGACTACTGGAAAAAAGGAGAATCCATCAGTTCACAAGGAATATAAATATGTAAAAATAAGCAACTGGGAGAGAAGGGAGTGCAGACTGGTAAATGAGGGAGTCCTGAATTGGAAAATCAGTATTTCACAACCATCACAGGAAAGATTGAATCAGGTCAGAGTCAGCCCTATTGGCTAAACTGAAGGAAAATTTGGTGAAGAGCAGGATTGTTACATGTCTTAAGAGTATATCTCCAGAGACTGCTTGAGTCGAAAGGGGAAAAAAATAGCAACTATATCATGGAGAAAGTGGAAAACATCCTGACCAGGTGCACTAGGTATTAATTTGTTGCCTCTTAGCTCCAAAGTTGCCTTCCTTCCCCACCACACTAAAGTTGGGACTCTGCAAACTACATTTGTCTTTCCCAGCTGGCCAACAGGGGCCTCTGAAGAGGATGACAAGGCTGGAAGAGACCATTTCTGTCTGTCTGGCCTGGATCCCAGCAGCATCCTCCACTGTGATTGTTCTCTGCTCTCACATGTAGCGGGCACCTCCAGGGAGTCGATTCTGCAGCACAGGGCTGGCAGCACGTTCCTGTCAGAGGTCTGCCTCTCAGGCTTGCAGGGCTCGCCTCTGATGTTCTAAGTTCCTCTCTTGTCTTCTCTTCCCTTGACTCTTGCGGTAGTAGCTGTTTTCTAGGCAGACGCTTTGGAGCTCTTTTCTCCCTTACAGTAGTTAATGACTTATTACTCAGTTAAAAATTATATTAAAATTTTCCTATTAACTTTTTACCTTTAACTAGACCCTAAATGATACACCAGGTTATCAAAATTCAGATTACCAATGAGGGACAGATGACACTGTGTTTCCTGAGAGGATATATCACACAGTGTTCTAGGCATCTAGAATGCAAAACAATCGCATTGAATCAACAGGGAACATCAGATAAACCCAAAATGAGCAGCATCATTTTAAAGGAGAAACTGTATTCTTCCAAAATGTCAATGTCTTAAGTGACAAGCTCCAGGTTAAAGGAGACAACTCCCTGTAATACATGATCTGAGACTAGATCCAGAACTATGTGGGTAGGGCTCTACAAAGGACATTATCAGATCAGAATACGAACTGTATTTTAAACTACTCTATCAGTGGTAACTGTACTGAATTTGATTGCTGCACTGGGATTGTTGAAGAGTATCTTTATTCCTAGAAAATACCCGCTGTTAAGTATTAGAACAAAAAAGGACCATGATGCAGAGGGAGAGCACATGCAAGAATACAAATGACAAATCAAGTGGCATAAATGTTACTCAGTGGATCTAAGCAAAGGATATCTGAGCCTCATGCACAATTTTTATTCCTGCAACTCTTTGTAAGTCTGAAATCACTGGGTTGGCCAAAAGGTTCTTAGGAAAAACTTGAACAAACTTTGTGTCCAACACAATATTTCCAAATAAAATTCATTTATTTTTAAAAAGAAAATGACTACAGCAGTAATTCTCAGCCTTCACTGCACTCTGGACAGCACAAGCCACCTCAGAAGCTCTGGGATTCTAGGCATCTGTATTCTTAGTTTCCCCAGTGATTCCAGTGTGCAGACAAGGGTGGGAAATGCTGGTCCAGTGGGAGAGCTCACTTATTAAATTCAGGTATAAAAAGTGGCTCTTTTGCACTCTAGAGAATAAGCCCTGGGGAACAGGTCTCAGGGTAATGCAAACTCCCAGTCCCAGCTTCATGTGGTATGGCAGAGACTCTGGAGATACTAAGTAGGTAAGTGGCGGTGGTGGTGCTTTGGTCGCTAAGTCGTGTCCGATTCTTGTGACCCCATGCCAGGCTCCTCTGTCCATGGGATTCTCCAAGGCAAGAATACTGGAGTGGGTTGCCATTCCCTTCTCCAGGGTATCTTCCCAATCCAGGAATCGAACCCGGGTCTCCTGCATTGTAGGCAGATTCTTTACCAACTGAGCTACCAGGGAAGCCCAAGTAGGTCGTAGTAAGCGAAATTCGTATGGATCCGGTCAACATGGAGAGATTTCCGATCCAGAGCTTCCCAAAGGAATAAGGCATTTCCATGACTATGCCAGGAATTAAGCACAACTTAGAGCTGACAGGAACTAGGATGGTTTAACTAGGATAGTTTACCATCTCCCCTTGTGTTTTTGGCTCCACTGTTAGCATGGTGGGTTTGGGTCTGGCTGACAGAGAACAGGAGAGGATGTTGCTCTCTTACCAGGCAAGCTGGGGAATGAGTGAAGGGGGTGGTGTGGAATTAGTTTCTTGGGCAAGTTCAAGGAGGGGGTTACTAATTGGCCTATTTTCCCAAAGCATTTTCCTACTCTGGAGGCTCATCTAGGTAGGTCTCACAGAAAGAGCTGAGGACAACCAACATTCCCATCCAGCTACTTCTCACCTCAGCTCCAACCTGTGACAGAGCGGCCACAGAATGGTACATATGGAAAACTGGAAGCAAGGATGGGGAAGACACAGCTGGGGGATGGGGAAAGTGCTAGTCAAAGGCCCAAAGACAAGCAAAACATTCCTGTCCATTATGCAACAGACAGGAACAGGAGATAGGTTCGGTCAGCAGAACATAGCCAATCTCCTACTCAGTTCAGTCGCTCAGTCGTGTCTGACTCTTTGCAACCCCATGGACCGCAGCACACCAGGCCTCCCTATCCTTCACTAACTTCTGGAGCTTGCTCAAACTCATGTCCATTGAGTTGGTGATGCCATTCAACCATCTCATCCTGTCATCTCCTTCTCCTTCTGCCTTCAATCTTTACCAGCATCAGGGTCTTTTCCAATGAGTCAGTTCTTCGCATCAGGTGGCCAAAGTATTGGAGCTTCAGCTTCAGCATCAGTCCTTCCAATGAATATTCAGGACTGATTTCCTTTAGGATGGACTGGTTGGATCTCCTTGCAGTCCAAGGGACTCTCAAGAGTCTTCTCCAACACCACAGTTCAAAATTGTCAATTCTTTGGTGCTCAGCTTTCTTTATAGTCCAACTCTTACATCCATACATGACTACTGGAAAAAAACGTAGCTTTACTAGAGGGACCTTTGTCGTCAAAATAATGTCTCTGCTTTTTAATATGCTGTCTAGGTTTGACGTAGCTTTTCTTCCAAGGAGCAAGCATCTTTTAATATCATGGCTGCAGTCACCATTTGCAGTGATTTTGGAGACCAAGAAAATAAAGTCTGTCACTGTTTCCATTGTTTCTCCATCTATTTGCCATGGAGTGATGGGACTGGATACCATAATCTTAGTTTTCTGAATGTTGAGTTTTAAGCGACCTTTTCATGCTCCTCTTTCACTTTCATCAAAAGGCTCTTTAGTTCCTCTTCATTTTCTGCCAGAAGGGTGGTGTCACAATCTCCTACAGTTCTCTAAAATCAACCATGTNACCATAATCTTAGTTTTCTGAATGTTGAGTTTTAAGCGACCTTTTCATGCTCCTCTTTCACTTTCATCAAAAGGCTCTTTAGTTCCTCTTCATTTTCTGCCAGAAGGGTGGTGTCACAATCTCCTACAGTTCTCTAAAATCAACCATGTTTTGGTTAACTTGCACTTTGTGAACAGAAATTAGTCTCTACTCCTCTCCTTTCTCACATCATCTCCATTTTCAGGCAGGACAGACTTGCATAGTACTTAGGCTTCTCAAAATTGATGGATCCAAAACTGAACAGGAACTCATGTCCCTAGATATGATCCTTACTGGCTCCTGATCCCTGCAACTAATTCTGCTTTCCCAGTTGACTAAGCCAGAAACCTGAGACTCACCCTCAAATCCTTCCATCCTTCCCCTTTCTCTCTGCCCAGTGATCAAATTTCACTATTCTCCCCTACTCCAAACTCCTCCTGAGACCACCTCCACCAACAGAGCCCCACTCCAAAGAGTTCCCGAGTTCTCTCCTAAACCACCATATCTGCACTGCACTGAAGGCTGCCTGGCCCTCCAGCCCATCCCTATGGCCACAGTGCGGCTATGACAGGTCCACCTGCACCGCCACCATGCTTCACCTTCAAGTGAACCTGGCCTCCAAAGCATGTCAAGGAAGACCTGAGAAGACCTAGGCTGTACCCCACTCCTTTCCCAGCATTATTTCCAGTTCCTTGTGGCTGCCTACATACCCCATCCCATCTCACACTCCTGTGTACCTCTTCTATGAAGTCTATCTAGCCTCTGGGCTTGGGCCTCTCCTCTAGAAGTCGCCTCTGACCTCTCCAGGCATCTCCTTCCGGCTCCCATTTTTTTTGTCACTACAATCACTGCACTGTATGAGAACTATCTGCTTCTGTAAATTCTACGATACTAGCACTCCACTTTCCTTGAAGAGGATAGCGCCACCACTGTATCCCCAGTGCCATGCATTCAGTAGGGGCGCCGTATCTGTAGGATGTACTGGACTCAAAAGCATCTCTAGCTTTGTGAATACCAAGATCTTTCTAATTTTCCAACAGATATAACGGAAACACATGCAAATCATAATGAACTACAGATAGCACCAACATTTAAAACATTATACTGCTGCTCTGGAATTGAAGTGTCTCCAAATAATTAAAAACTACATGTTGAGGGGGTGATANCTAATTTTCCAACAGATATAACGGAAACACATGCAAATCATAATGAACTACAGATAGCACCAACATTTAAAACATTATACTGCTGCTCTGGAATTGAAGTGTCTCCAAATAATTAAAAACTACATGTTGAGGGGGTGATACAGAGTTTATTGAATTAGATTTTTCTATTTACAACTGAGATCACATCTACATACTATTTTGCTAGTCTACATGGGTACATTATTTCTAACGAGTTTAGACTTACGATGAATGGGCTCAATCATACAAAAATACACGCACACACTCACACTAATTGTTTTAAAACAGTAGTGCATACATTATACTCCTCCTATAAAGCCAGCTTTGATTAAAAACCGCTAGTTTCAAAGGTCAGTCTGATTTTGAAGATGAACCAAGATACACGAGGTATGATTCTAAAATCTATCTTAGCCATTTTGTACAGTTGCTATCTTACTGGACTATAGTATATATTTTTAAAAAGGACACTGATGAGGGGCACTATCTGGTATTAACTTTAACCAGACAGCTGACTGCCTCCTCCTCCCCTCCAAAACCTTTGGCCAAGAGTTCTCCACTGTGAAGACTGAAAGGACCTGGTGATACTACAGCAGCAGTCCCATTATGCTTGGAGGTGACAGAAGCAGGGCCATGTCAACCTTTAATTCTACCACACTACGCAACTCACAAACAGTTCTGAGATTAGAACATTTACCGCCATACTCAAAACACTTACGGACATGGAGAGTCAGCCAGAACAGAGGGGAAAAAAAGCCATAGGTGGGTAGGTAAGAAGGTAGACAAATGAAGAGTCAAGCTGCTCTGTCCAACACCTGTGTATGTGTGCTTTAACTAAATGAACTCAGGAGGCCAATAGCAGTGGACCTGCTCAATTCACCTTCCAAATCAGAACAAGACTAAAAAGCTCAGGCTTGAGTTTTCTACTATGCATAGGTTCCGCCGGTGATGAGGAGCTCATAAGCAGGATCTCTACTCCTTCTGCACAACACGATGCAGGCGCACAGCATGCCCAGCAGCTGTAGGAAGAACACAATAGGGAAAAAAGGCTGAAAATCCTCCTACAGCAAGCGTGTATTTCTTTGTTGGCAATGGAACTGTTTCACAGTTCAAAGATCTCAAATCATCAAAAAAATCACGACCAGTAAGCAATTTCTAATGAACACATTATCCTTTCAGGAACTAAGAACCCAGTTTCGGCATCCCTGCTGCACATCTAAGAATAATCCGTGAAGCGAGCAGAATATCCAGGCTCTCCTAGTGCCGTCCCCATCTTGATCCAGACCAGGGCTGTACAAAAGTGTACTTGCTGTAGTAATGGAAACAGTCCGTAACTGAGCTGTCACATATGGTAGCCACTAGCCACATGAGGTTCCTGATCACTTGAAACGGAGCTAGTGCAACTAAGGAGCTGCATTCTTTAGGTTATTAATTTAAATTCAGATGTATATGGCTAGTGGTTACCACACGAGACAGCAAAGGTCTAGAGTGGAATGATCAAGACTACATATGAGGAAATCTGATGTTGGTCTTTCACACATCTGGATTTTGGGGAGATAGGCTTCATGACAATCCACAGAATGAAAAGCCCAATATATGAGTAGCCCAAAAGCCCTAGGCAGGGGGAACCAATCCTGATGCCAAAAAGTATGATTTGAAGGTTTCTGTTTCGCAATTATTATTTTTGAAATCCAGGACAGCTCTGTGATATTACGTACATGTTACTTTTTAAAGGTCACTTTCCTCATCATTTTAATAGGCCTAATCCTTCTGTGGTAACAAACTGGAGTAGTAATAAAGTCATGCCATGTTATTTTGGATAAGTGAGAGGATTAAGCTGGATTAAAGAGAAACGAGTCTAGAATTTCTGACTTGCCTTCTTACAAAATATAAACAGTTATTAAAGAGCTAAATAAATTAATGCGCTGTTCTAACTTTTCACTGAAAGTGAAAGGCCCCAGTTATTTGATTTTAAAAGGCAGGGCCCTTTGTACATACAGGGGTCAATCTAATTTTAACAGAATGTACCCAATCTATAACTAGACGCTCAAAGTCTGAAGTGGAAGATTACTAATGAGACACACGTACAGAGACAAAGGAAGTCCTCAGTCTGAATTCTCCATGATGAAGTCACACACTCCAACTTCTCCCCTTACTTAGTCTCTATTCTACCCATTTGGGATATATCCTTCCTGCTTGAATTCATCAGTTTCATTATAACAGCATTTGCTGAGTGTTTACTAATGCAAAGTACCTTAAAGACATTTTAAAAGTAGATATTGTTGAAGTGCACTATATATCTTAAGCCAATTCTAGACATGTTTAGTATTTAATTCCTAAAAAAACACATTTCCATTCACTGTACATCAAAACATTTTTAGAATAGCTATAAGATCAAACACAATTATGTTCCCAGGCAATGTTAAATTAAGCAATAAAAATGCTAAGCTCTGAAATTATTGATTTGATTGGGAAAAAGATCTCTTGCCATTCTCACCTCCTCACATTACTTTCAGCTGGTTAACTTCTACTGGAGTCAGCACTCTCAAAATAGAGTCTGAAATAAGTAGCCTTTTTTCCTTGAATTTAATTAAATCAACTTGTACTGATTTAAAAACAATTCAATAAGCTTGATAAAATCCTACTCATGCCTGGAAATGAGTCTGTTTAATAACATTAAATACTCCAATAAAAATTTAAAAAAAACTTAAGTGCTACACAATAACTTCTTATAGTGCAAACCTCATCACTAAGTATTAGAGGTTCATTTCCAAAGCTTTGCTACATGAAAATCTCATTGATTATTGAAGTTCTCCAACAACAGATTTAAAAATATCACAAATGTTTTAGCTCCAGTGTGATTTCTTAGAATGAAACTTATCCCTACAATATTCAAGTCACGAGCAGTAATCTGCACCTAGTCCAAATATAACACCCAGCCAAGAGCAAAAATTATTACTAAATATATAAACAAATGATTAAAAAAACTGACTGCCAGGGATTAAAATGCTCTATGATACACAATTATAGATGGCATCATGGGGAAGTAGGTATTTTACACAAGGTAATTAGAACTGGACATTGGAAACACTCTTTTCTGAGAAAAATTTAGAAACACCTATCAAAAAGTCATCCCTATTCTCGGACCCCTCAACTTAAAGGCTACACATTTTTTGCTATAGATTTTGCACATACATACAGAGGGTATTCACTACTTGCATTTTGGTAATAGCAACACTTCCATAAGTGCTCATTAATGCAAATAAATTATGAAGTAGGTAAAAAAATAGAATACTTATAGGTAGCCATGGTAGCATATTAATTTGTCTTCAAGAAGGTACAAAAGGTTACAAATATTATTCCACTCATATAGTATTTTTAGAATGACGAAGTTCTGGGAATGGAGGATGGATTAGTGGTTGCCAGGGTATGGGGGAGGAGGCGTGGGAGGGAGGTGGGTGCAATTATAAAGGAGTACCAGGTGGGACTCTTATAGTGTTGTAACTGTTCAGTATCTTGACAGTGGTGGTGGTGGATACAAGAACCAAACAGGTCATAACTGATACACATACAGAAATGAGAAATCTAAATAAAACCAGTGGATTGTCTCAATGCCAACGTCCTGGTTGTGATATATAATAGTTTTGCAAAATGTTAACCACTGAGGGAAACTGCAAGGTGCATAAAGATTCGGTCTGCATTATTTCTTAAAACTGGAGGCTTCATACAATTATCTTAAGAAACAAAGCAGAAAATTGCATCCTATCAGCTTCTATTTGTATAAAAAATATTTATGTGCTTGTCTAACCACAAACTACTTTTGGAAGGATATACAGGAAACTGGGAACAGTGGTTGCCTCTACAAGGAGGGACTCGAGAACTGGAGTCAAGACTTGAGCAGGAGTTTCCCCTATTACTAAATATTTATCATTTGAAGAAAAATTTATCAAGTGGGTTTTTCAGTTAAAGAATTTTCAAAAAGTTAACAATTAATTTTCCCCAAATTAAAAAAAAAAACAACCCACAACTTAGCTACTCAGGAATTAGCTTCCCAAGCTTTGGTTTTAAGTTTTGAAGGAAGAATTACTTGAAATATTTTTTTCAAAAAATGGTCAGAATTAAGCCACTCAATTTTAACTATCTAAAGGGCCCAATCCAAAGTGCTATTTACATATGTATTTTAACTCATTTTAATGAATTAAAATAGAAGTTAGAAGCAGGAAGGAAATGGCAGTCTCAGCCTCCTTCACACTTGGCATACAGACCAGAAAAAAGCAGCATGGCCTTGAGAAGCAGTTCTCTATAAAATTTCACTCTTGGTCATTCCATCTTAAGGACGTGACAGCATTGTGAGACTCCAAGGACTGACAATTTCCATTTTTTCCCATACTGCCTTTGTAGAGAGCTTTACCTGCACGTGATACTTAAAAGAGCTTGCCAAATCAAAAATCTAGATTTTATTATTATGACCAGACTGTTGAAATGTAAACTTTATAGCTGATCATTTGTACATTTAAGAGGCTGGTTCCTATCAAAGAAGTGAAATGTCTTGCTGATTAATAAACTAATAGTATAAGGAATGTGCAAAATCTTTAAAATCTCATTCTCTTATATTAAAAAATACTGTTGTAACAATTAACCAGCACTTTTCAGGTTTTTTTGCTTGATCCTTNATATACCTGTCTCTTATACACATCTTTTTCAGGTTTTTTTGCTTGATCCTTTTGGTCCTACCCAAGCCTAGACCACTCAACAAGGCTAGAGCATGGGTGCGCCATGCTTCATGAGGGCAGTTACAGTAAACACTTCAGGCTCTGGGAACCGAGAGCCAAATCAGTCTCTGTGGCAACTACTCAGCTCAGTCAGCATACCACAAAGGCAGCCATGGACAACAAATACAATGAGTGGGGCTCACACCAAAGGAGGCAGTGAGCAGACTGGCCCACGGCACTCAAACAACAGGCTCTTGTTGGTAAGTTACGCTTTTGAGAAAATTTTATCTTAGATTCACCTTTGTCTTCTTAGAACATTGATGAAATGTAGCTTAATGGTACCACAAATCATACTCAAAACCAAAGGAGACAGCACTTGCATAGTTTTGATACTCACAACACTACCAAAAATCATCTTTCTTTACCATTAAATAAAACGATTTACCGCAATACCTCTTAGAGCTTCCCCAGTTTAGAACCTGAAGAAAAACACTAACAATTTTTCAATGCTATTACATTTTGTATTCCATCCAGCTTAAAGGTCAATTTGCTGTCAGATTTCATAACATTTTAGGAATTTAATCTTTTGAGAATCTTAATTCTTCAATTTGTAATCAGAGGCAGAGCACACATGGAGACAAGGTTCAAGATTTAGTGATGGTCCTAAGTCATGCTATCCTTGCTCTTCCTCAATTTCAAGGTCTTCAAAACTAGGGGAACAGGGACTGGAGAATCTCCAAGCATCCTTCTAGCTCTTTCTCTATCATGGTAAGTATAAAAGCTCATTGCTCTTTGAGCTGTTTCTGCCTTCACCTAGGTTTTCCATATCCTGGGCACCAATCTACATCAGATTCTGAATACCAAAAGTTTAAACATTTATAGGTACTCACACATATTAGAAAATCCTTTTACTGCAAATGGATGTTTTTTCTCTTAAAACTAAAATTTTTAAAATTTTCAAAACCACTGTTTCAAGTCTGCAAAAGTTCTCAATCTCTGATTTAGTTTTGTGGAACCTGAAACATCAAAGCTTTATCAGATATTATTTAAGCCACAGTGATTTACCTATAAAATGGTATAAGAAGGCATATTTAAGAGACTGGTTAGAATGTTTATTAGTCCCCATTGAAAAATATTTAATGAAGAAATATTAATAAGCTGGTTAATAAGCTCAAGTAGATGAGGGACATATTTGAGTGTTGATTTTTATTAGCCTTCTATATACATTTTGCATACTTCATGATCATAAGCATCATAAACTTCTTAAGCTTTTCTGCTACATGCTAATATATGCAGCTTTATTACCACACATAAAGTTATTAAAAATGCACAGATCAGGATTTCACTTGGGTGAAGACACTACCTTCATGTTTTGTTATTTTTAGCTAAATGACAGTGTTTACACAGAGAAAATACGAAATACATCCCTGCTGATCTACAGATTACTGCTACGCTGAGCCACACAGTAAATGCTTAGAAGGGCAAAGACCATAGCAAATAGAGCTAGGCTTTTTAATCAATCATTTCAGAGGTGTTTGAATACCAGCAAAGTAAACAATCACCTTTTTGCCATTTTAAAAGGCACTTCCTACTAAATACACTAGTTTCTGTTCAAATATACAGACAGCAGACAAGCCAAGCAACTTACATATAAATGAGCAATTATATTGGTTTATCTAGCAATTAAATGATATAAAAACTTTTACACATTATTGCCTGGGGGATTTTTGCAGAAATAAATTAATGCCTGTGGTGTTGATATGTCTCTGGTCAATAATGTGCTAGAATAGATTCTCTGGACCTGAAGCGTGTTTCAAGAATATACTAAAAGAACACTAAAAACACTCTTGAGAACTAGATCTGATGCAAAGGATTTTCAGTCATTTTCAAACAGTTGTAACATTCCTCTAACAGAATTCCTAAGATAAAATATATATACCTGAGAAACAAGGAATGTAGGTAGTTTATCTGGGCAGAAAAATAGTCATCTTCCTTGTCTTTTAGGTGCGTATGAGATTGAAGACTGAAGGCAGGAGAAGGGGATGACAGAGGATGAGATGGTTGGATGGCATCACTGACTCAATGGACATGAGTTTGAGCAAGCTCTGAAAGTTGGTGATGTAAGGGAAGCCTGGCGTGCTGTAGTCCATGGGGTCACAAAGAGTCACACATAACTGAGCAACTGAACTGAACTGATGAGGTATAAAGGATGTGTGTGGGTTTGTTTGTTTTTGATAAAGTGATTAAAACAATTACCAGGTACTTTGTACAAGCTATTAATAAGGGGGAGAAAAAGACTGTTTTCACTGGTAGGAGCTGGGACAAGTACCCTCAGCTGCCAAAAAGACACGGGACATTTCCAGATATGCCAAGTGGTATGACAGACTTCTTGATGCCAATCTGTCTAAAAAAACTAAATCCACATATACTAGGGTGATTAAACCTCAGTTTTTACTTAACAGTCTTTTCTGTAAAGTGATAAAGTTGCTCCTATTAGTGTAAGAGACCAGTGTAGAAACAAAAAAAAATTAAAGCTCTCCATCTCCAAGCTAAAATAAAGCAGTTTGACTTTTTTAACAATTGTGTAAAATTCTACTAAAGTGCCTCCCAAGAATACATTATGACAACAGTCTGTATTTTGAACAGGTCACTCACTAATCAAGTCAAGAGAATAAAATAAGAAGTCCCCCATCCATGGTTTCCCCATCCAGATCTCTGGTTTCTGGGACCACTCTGGGTCTATGTCTGGAGACAGGAAATAGAAGATGTTGGACACTGGTGTCTGTACCTCAGTCACTTCCAGGTTATCCATATACACAAAGCTTAACCGCACTTGGTGGTTAAAAACCATTTGGTGTTGACACTGGAGAATCAGGACGCTCTGATAACTCCTTGGCTAGCTGTGCTTACCTGAATAGCTGCAAATGCCAACGCTGCCCAGATAACATGCATCATGATTTCTTGTAGCTTCTTCACAACTAGAGCCTCACACCCCTGAAACACCCAAAGTCATCTTCATTAGTCTTTTTAAAAAGGGAAAAGCTGCAAGGTCACACATTACTACTCACTGGCAGAAACAGAAATGACCACCTACAAGAGGGAAAAAGATAATGCACTTGAAAATAACTTATATTAAAATTAAATGACATTAAGGCAAGTAAAAGAAGGTAGAAAAGTTCTAGGTAGAGATAATTCACCAAGAAAACAGGTTACCAGGCTAGATTCAAATGCTAGTCAAGAAACTGAACTTACCTCAGCGTAGAGATTAGTGGGGTGGGCCAGGCTGCCATTACAGCTACTGGCTGTCTCTCTGCAACAACTAAGAGGGACGCTCTGGTTTTTGGTTTCTTTGAACCAGTCTGTATTTTCCCAGTCTGAATAGTTGTGAATTCCACAACAGTGCAGCTAACAGAGAAGAGAATAGAGACATCAGTCCTCATAGAACACAAGGCCCTGTGTTGAACTGCAGAGCTTTAAGCTACTTTAGACCAGTGATGTCCAATAGTACTTTCTGCAATGACAGATATGTTGTGGGTCTGTAAGCTCAGTATGGCAGCAACTAGCCACACGGAACTACTGAGCACTCACAATGTGGCTAGTGTTGACTGAGGAAGTGAATTTTTAACTTTAATTTAAATTGCTACATATAATTAGTGGTTCTAGACCCTCTGTCTGAAAAATCATATTGCCAACAAGGGGTAGTTTATAGCTAAGAAAAAAATCTTTAATTTTGCCTGTTAAACATCTGATTCTGAATTAAATATTATATCCAAAGACAAAGTATTTAAAATCTTTTGTCTGAAACGTCTGGGATTTACTCTAAGTTATAACTAGCAAAATACATGTGGGAGTAAGAAATAAGATGAAATAGGTGAAATAAGATTGGCAAAAAGTGGATAAATTTTGAGGTGAGTTTATGGATACAAAGATCTACTAAATGATTCTACCTTTAGGGATGATTCAAATTGTCTACAATAATTTTCTTTTTTTTACGGTTTTGTCTGTTATCTTTGCCAGTTTTATCTTCTAAAGGTATGTGAAAGACTTCTTACCTCCTCTAAAGTTCATTTGGGCTCTCAACTCTCCTGTGACATAAACCTCTTGCTCATTATCACCCCTTTAGCTAATTATTTTGAGGGGGAAGGGCAGATGCTTCTTATGGGTATGCTAGGTAGTGGTGGAAAAAACTTTTCAAGGGTGAAGGTAAAAATACTGGACTCATTATGCAGCTAAGCATGGCTATAAAGGTACACTGCTAATTTACACAGTAACAGATAAGTTCAATGTTGACTCAATAGCAACTGGTTCTCCAGTTTCAAGAGAACTCACCTGTCTCTGAACATAGTCAATGGCCCGGCTAGCAGCATCAGGGTTGGTTCCATTGTAGGTCTTATATACCTTCTGAATGCTGCGATCAACTTCATTTTCCACCTGAATCAAAACAAAGAATCTAGTCCCTCAAAAATATTGGTGAAAGTAACATTAGTCAAGGCTCCAGCTAAATGCCTAAATGGCATATATGTAAAGTTTCAAGATAGCACTATGAATTTCTTGTAAGAAAAAAAGTTCTCTCCCTGTCTGCCTTCAGGTAGACTCAGGTAAAATGTCAAACATATTGCATTAGATTAAAAGCAATCAAAGAGACGACTGTGTGCAAGATGGCAGGCTACCTATTTATGAAAGAGGGAGAAAGCAGTTGAGCCTTGAGATAGGTATCCTAAATTATAAATATATCACCTCCTTTTTCAAATGGGGTTCTTAGAAGACCTACTCATTTTCTTTTCCTAAAGGAGGTAAAAATTAAACAACTTAAAAAGCACCCACAGGATACTTCTGGGACAAATACCAATATTACATTTTACTTATTTAATGTTTATTTAGACTTGGACAAATATGCAAAAGTAATCAACAGATTAAAAAAAAATGATCAGGAAATCAACTCTTCAAAATATATCACTGCCAACAGAGTGGCAACTAAAGTGTCATTTAATTAGTTTGCTTGTACCAGATTCTCCTTATCCTACTTCTAAGATGATGGGACCTACTTGGTAATTTTATCAGTCATGTGGTTAAGATCATAAAATTGGTAACAACCGTAGGCAGGGGTATGATCCACTGCATTCTTTTTTATAGCATAGCTGTCTAGTACCTTATACAGCAGTGGTTAAATAGTAAATCAGCCTACCATGTCTTTGACTCCAAATCATAAGTTACAATAAGAATAACCCCACGTGTGCTCAGAGAATAACCTTAGGATGTCTTTGTATCAGTTCTATGATGTTGCTGTTTAGTCACTAAGTTGTGTCCAACTCGTTTGCTAATGCATGGACTGCAGCCCCCCAGGCTCCTCTGTCCATCTGATTTTCCAAGCAAGAATACTGGAGGGGGTTGCCATTTTCTTCTCCAGGGGATCTTCCCCACACAAAGATTGAACCTATGCCTCCTGCATTGGCAGGCGGGTTCTTTACCCCTAAGCCACCAGGGAAGCCCATAACAGCTGTATAGTTTAATTTAAAGCAGCCTATTAGCCTTAAATGTTGTTGTAGGTGGAAGGCAAAAGTGGGCAAAATAGAAAGGAAAGGGGCAAGAAAAGAAGATATGACCAGAAAAGAGGAAAGAAGGACAAGAAGGGAGTGGTTATAGTTGTCTTGGTGTTTGAGTTGGTAGGGCCCCTTGTTCCTCAGGAACAAGTTGTAGGGTTGCAACCCCCAGTATGATGCATTTGAACTGTGGTGTTGGAGAAGACTCTTGAGAGTCCCTTGGACAGCAAGGAGATCAAACCAGTCAAATATAAAGGCAATCAACCCTGAATATTCATTGGAAGGACTGATGCTGAAGCTGAAGCTCCAATACTTTGGCCACCTGACTCGAAGAGCTGACTCATCGGAAAAGACCCTGATGCTGGGAAACACTGGAGGCAAGAGGAGAAGGGGACACTAGAGGATGAGATGGTTAGATGGCATCACCAATTCAATGGACATGAGTTTGAGCAAGCTGGGAGATAATGAAGGACAGGGAACCTGGCATGCTGCAGTCCATGGGCTTGCAAAGAGTTGAACACAACTGAGCGACTGAAAACCAACTCCCAGTAACCTTTTTCTATGTCTAAGACCAAGGCATTTTTTCCTGAAGAGGCAATGGAAAATGAAATCCTTAATTTAGTTCTTCTAAAATAGAAATCTGGGAATCTATGGACTAAAGAAATTTGAACAAATTTCTCAGCTGACCAATTATTCATTTGTAGATCATTCTACAGTCAAGGAGATGCTCGTTCCTTGGATGGAAAGCTATGACAAACCTATGACAAAGACTGAGATGGCACTAGTGATAAAGAACCCACCCGCCAATGCAGGAGACATAAGAGATTTGGGCTTGATCCCGGGGTGGGGAAGATCCCTTCGAGGAGGGCACAGCAACCCATTCCAGTACTCTTGCCTGGGGAATCCCATGGATAGCGGAGCCTGGTGGGCTACAGTCCATGGTGTCACAAAGAGTCAGACATGACACTTTCACTTTCTCATGACAAACCTAGACAGTATACTAAAATGCATCACTTTGCTAACAAAGGTCTGTACAGTCAAAAGCTATGGTTTTTTCAGTAGTCATGTACAGATGTGAAAGTTGGACCATAAAGAAGGCTGAGTGCCAAAGAATTGATGCTTTCTAACTGTGGTGCTGGAAGACTCTTGAAAGTCCCTTGAATTCCAAGGAGATCAACCCATTCAATCTTAAAGAAAATCAACCCTGAATATTAGTTGGAAGGACTGATGCTGAAGCTCTAATATTTTGGCAACCTGATATGAAGAGTCAACTCAATGGAAAAGAGCCTGATACTGGCAAAGACTTAAGTTAAAAGGACAAGGGGGCAGCAGAGGATGAGGTGGTTAGATAGCACCACTGACTCAATGGACATGAATTTGCGCAAACTCTGGGAAATAGTAAAGGATGGAGGAGTTGGGCATGCTGCAATCCATGATTGCAAAGAGCTGTAATGACTAGCAACTGAACAACAACTAGAGTCATTTAAAGAAAACTGTCTACAAACTAGGGGTTTCCCTCGTAGCTGTCGGAAAGAATCTGCCTGCAAAGCAGGAGACCAAGGTTCAATTCCTGGGTCGGGAAGATCCCTTGGAGAAGGAAATGGCAACCTCTCCAGTATTCTTGCCTGGAGAATTCCATGGGCAGAGGAGCCTGGCAGGCTACAGTCCATGGGGTCGCAAGTTAGACACGATTTAGCAACTAAACCAGCACCACCTAAAACTAGGACAGCAGCAGAGTAACACTCTGTTACATTAAATGAGACAAGAAATCCTGACACATAATTTCTAACTACCTTTATATTTTTCAAGTGGTAGCTAAACTGAAGGCAAAAGAAAATGTTTACTCTGAAAATGAGTTTGTTCTATTTCACTCAAAAACATATACATTACAGTAGACAACATACCTTTGCTCTGTAAACATATCCCAAAACCACAACAACAACTTCTGTGACAAAAACCAAGAGTAGGATGATGACAAACTGTAAGGAAAATGTAAGGAAACATCGTCAAAAATTAAATACAAATGAAAAAATAGCTCTAAATACTCTCTTGATAAAAAGCAATTACCTGAGCTAACTGCTACAAGTTTAAGACAAGTGCTAATTCTATTCCAATTATAGAGAGAGCCAAAGAGAATATGGAGTTTCATGCTCAAGTCAAGCAAGTAACACAAATGAATATTCCCACATATTATGACAACACATACGGTCAGGAAGAACTAACTTACCGTGGCAAGTCCACAGCGGCTTTCCCGGATTGTGGCACAGCAACCAATTAGCCCAATAATGAAGAGCAAGGCCCCGACAGCTATGATCACCACAGCAGGGATGAGAGTGTACACATCTTCAAAGAAGTGGTCATAGTCGTCGTAAGTGATGAAGACATAGGCTCCGACATAGCATAAAATGCCAGCGGCTCCCTGTAGAAAATAAGGTCAGGGCGCTGGTAAAATTCTCCAACCCCTGGTAAACATTCCCACTATTTCTTGGCACGTTAGAACTCAATGAGATTTTCCACCACTTTTAAATCTATTTGTAGACTTTTTTCAGTGAAGCTGAAAATTATTCATTAGTAAGAACATTACTTTACTAAAGTTGAAAAGTCTTCCAAATTCCATCTACTCTTTGGTAATTGCTGGCTCATCTAGGACTGAGAAACCATTAATCCCAAACATGATACGGATGACATGAATGAAAACACACACACACCCCTCAAAGGCCTTCTGTAGTCAACTACAGATCAGCGTGGAGGTGAGGGCTGCCCCCCTCAAATGGGGAAATCAGGACAAGTGGCAGAGTCAGGACCTGAACCCAGGTAATCTGACTCTAGAATCTGCATTTGTACTCTCATCTCTTGCTTTGGGGAAAGAAAATACAATAGTAACTAATAACCATGATACATGATACCCACTTCTAAAAAATTTGCTGTCCTAGTTGAGACTATGAAATGGTAAAGCTAGAGGGCTGAATGACTAAAGAACTTTGCAAATCCTTTGTGTGTTAGTCACTCAGTGATTCCTGACTCTGCAACCCCATGGACTGTAGCCCACCAGGCTCCTCTGTCCCTGGGATTCTCCAGGCAATATTGGAGTAGGTTGCCATTCCCTTCTCCAGGGGATCTTCCTGACCCAATGACTGAACCTGAGGTGTCCTGCATTGCAGGCGGATTCTTCACTATTTGAGCCACCAGGAAAGTGAAGTGAAAGGGAAGTCGCTCAGTCGTGTCCGACTCTTAGCGACCCCATGGACTGCAGCCTACCAGGCTCCTCCATTCATGCGATTTTCCAGGCAAGAGTACTGGAGTGGGGTGCCATTGCCTTCTCTGAGCCACCAGGGAAGCCCATTGCAAACCCTTTAAGTCTATTTATGCTTTAGAATTGTGTTTCTTGAACTATGTGAATAGGAAATCATCTGAAGATCTTATTAAACTGCAGACTGATCAGTAGGTCTGGGAGTGGAACCTGAGATTCTCCATTTCCAACAAACTCCCAGCTAATGCTGCTGATTTTTGAGCTACACTTTGAGGTACAAAGTTTTAGAGCACCTACCGGGAAGTGAATGCAGAAAGTCATAAAACAGCTGCTGCTGCAGACACTGTGCTCCACCTAGAGTTTTATTAATACACACATTCTCCTCTCATCGTCAATTTTGCTATTGTGTCAATTTTGCCAACACAATGCTGACAGCCCAGTGTTGCCTGCTTTTATGTGAATGAGCAAATACAGTGTGAGGCTAAGTGCTACAACATCAGTTTAATGAATTATCATTTACAGAGCACTTTGAGGCTTTCATATAAAAAGCATTATTTCACCATTCTTTAAAATTTAACACATACAGCATTAATTTTCAAACTACAAAAGAGCCTCCACAATGATATTATTAATTCTTCTCAACCTGGAAGCAGTTCAAGTCTGTGGGACTCTGTAAGTTTGGGCATCATCATATATTTTCATACACTAGGCCGATAGAATCACTCAGATCTGGAAGGAAAAGACTCCATTTATAGAAAGTTGAGAAAGTAACTTGACTTTAAAAATAAATAAATAAATAACATGGACTTTTTAATAGACGTCAACTAGAATAATGGAGCCAATTTTAAAAACTATATTCTTTGCAAACTCTCCCCTGGCTTTCTTCCTATTTCTTGCACTGCTTGCTCTCTCATTTTCTTTAGGGATTCTCCTTTACCAGACAAATGTTAGTCATCTCCAGGGTTCTACCTTCGGCACTATTCTCATTTTGTAGGCTCTCCTTGGGCTAGCCTAGCTATGGCTTCACCAGTCACTGTGGCTCTCCACCCAAGCCATCAACTCAGAACTACACACCCCCATCTGGAAGTCCCACAGTCGCCCTGACCTCAACCTACCTCAAACCCTCGCTGCCTTCCTGCTCACTCCATTAAATCTGCCCTCATATTTCGTATTTCAGAGCAAACGGCACCAGTTAATTTTCCTAGTCAAATGTCTAAGTCACTCTATACTCTTTCTGTGACCTACCTCTATATCCCATCCATCTCCAAACTCCTTCAGGTTTCCTTTTATATTTTTTAATAATTTTATTTATGGCTGTGCTGTGTCTTCATTGCTGTACAGGTTTTCCTCTGTCGCTGAATGAAGGCTACTCTGCTGTGGAGCACGGGCTCCCAGGCTCAGCAGTTGTGGTACATGGGATAAGTTACTTTGCAGCATGTGGGATCGTCCCGTATCAGGGATTAAATGTGTATCTCCCACGTTGGCAGGCTGACTGTTTACCACTGAGCCACCAGGGAAGCCCCAGATTTACTTTCAAAACACCACCTGTATATTGTTAACTTCTCTTCAACCCTCTGCAGTGCTTAATTCAGGCCTTCACCATAAACCTTACTTGCTGACCCTCCCTCTGTCCCTTAATAATATGTTCTTTATATGATCAGTTATTTCTGTTAAAAATATAAACCAGAACAAGGCATTAGCATGTTTAAAATCAGGATGAGGCAAGTGCCAGGGGAAAGGGGAGGGCGGCTGCATCAGGAGCAGGCCAGCAGCGCGGCAGACAGACACACACCAGGGGTTGTGTGCTGAGCCGCCGCCGCCCCCGGCCCCCGGCCCCCAAAAGCCTGGCCCCCGGAAAAAAAAAAAAGGATGAGGCAAGTAAGGCCTCTGTTAAACTCAGCTGTTCCTTCCGGCTTTTCGGACTCGGACTCCACGGCCTCTCAAGCACCCTGAACTACTGAAAGCTGTTATTCCAAATGTACTACACATTCCCTCACTTCTTTACCTCTGTTGCCCTCTTCATCTGCTCAGGAACGCCTTGTCACCTATTAAGATGCAGTTTAAATATCGCCTCTTCTTTAGGAAGCCATTCTTGACCATTTCAGATGGGATTAGGTGCCCTTGGTCACAGACCATCCCCTACATAGCTCTAATGGCATTTATCACAAGTGTTGAAATTATAACTATATAAATCTCTGCATTTCTTTAGGGCACAAACTTTGCCCATCAGTCTTTCAGCCCTGAACCACCATCCAGCACCCAGAGCAGCTCTTGGCACGTGGTAGGTATTTGTCAAAATTCATTGAGAACACTTCATCTCATTCCTTCCCTTGAAACTGCCCTTCAAGCTCAATCATAAATCTTTGGTTTGAATTTGCTTTGTTTCCTCTTCAGTTCAATCTTACAGATTTTAGTTCACTATTTGAACAAGATTTAGCAACTTAATCCAGCTTACTTAATTCTTAATGGCCAATCACATTTGGAATACATTAGTTTATAAATGCTTTACTTACAGCAACTGAACCTGTTCAAAGACCCTCAGTTCACTTTGGGGACATATTATTATGGGATGATGGAAGACATAAGAGAAAAGAGGAGAAACAGTTTAATAATTTGGGTGCATTAACCACAGAAGTATATGGAATATTTAACACTCATACCCCAAACTACTTTTTCTTGACTACATATGTGTGATATGCAAACATACACATATGTACACACAAACATTTTGTTACAGTAAATACTTTTAGTCCCCAAACTGAATTAGAAATCCTATATATGAAGCAATCAAATTTTATCCAGTTTGTCTTCACTAGTCATCTCTCTCGGAGAAGGCAATGGCATCCCACTCCAGTACTCTTGCCTGGAAACTCCCATGGATGGAGGAGCCTGGTAGGCTGCAGTCCATGGGGTCGCTGAGTCAGACACGACTGAGCGACTTCACTTTCACTTTTCACTTTCATGCAGAGGAGAAGGAAATGGCAACCCACTCCTATGTTCTTGCCTGGAGAATCCCAGGGATGACGGAGCCCAATGGGCTGCCATCTATGGGCTCGCAGAGAGTCAGACACAACTGAAGCGACTTAGCAGCAGCAGCAGTCATCTCTCTATTCTTTAGATTCTTAGCTTTTCTTACTCTAATAGGCAACTTTCATTTACAAGCCTTGAATTAAAATAAATTCCATCTGTCAGGTGCTGCTGCTGCTGAGTCACTTCAGTCGTGTCTGACTGTGTGTGACCCCATAGACGGCAGCCCACCAGGCTTCCCCGTCCCTGGGATTCTCCAGGCAAGAACACTAGAGTGGGTTGCCATTTCCTTTTCCAATGCATGAAAGTGAAAAGTGAAGTTGCGAAGTTGCTCCGTCGTGTCCGACTCTTTTTGGACTGCAGCCTACCAGGCGCCTCCGTCCATGGGATTTTCCAGGCAAAAGTATTGGAGGGGGTGCCATTGCCTTCTCTGTTGAGGTGCTAGCAAATATAAACAAAGGCTACATAAATTTGATTGAAAATAAAACTGGAAGATATAGGTACTCAACAATTTGAAATACAGGACATTGGAGAACTATTTCTATTTAAATATGAAATGAGTCTGAGGTCCCTACAAGGCTCACCCTTGGTGCTGCCTGGGACTGGGCCAAGCGAAATACTTCCAGTGCGGCCAGCCTCCACCCAGACAGATAATGAGTGCAATGCAAGGAGGAGATGCCATTTGCTGCCTGTTCCTTTTCTAATAGATTTGAGAGAAGTTTCTCTCCCCAGGCTGCAAACTAGTCAACATCTAAGTCACACAGTGCAGTTGAGAACATAATGCTTCTGTTTTGACAACATACAGGGGGAAGCAGCATAGTCACTGCACATACCAAGAAAAACTGCAGTGACTGCTGATATGAAACTATATAAATCAAGTAACTCATAAATAGAGGGTGTCCTCTAAATTTTCTTCTCTTAATGACATGTATGTGTGTGTGTGTGTGTGTGTGTGTGTGTGTAGTCGCTTCAATCATGTCCGACTCTTTGCAACTTTGTGGACCGTAGCCCACCAGGCTCCTCTGTCCATGGAATTCTCCAGACAAGAATACTGGAGTGGGTTGCCAAGCCCTCCTCTAGGGGATCTTCCCAAGCCAGGGATCAAACCCATATCTCTTATGTCTCCTGCATTGGTAGGCAGGTTCGAAGCCCAATGACATGTATATATAGTGCTTAATAGAAGTTGTATAATAAACAACTTATGAAAGAATCAGTTACTTTGAAAATACAGAGAAGGTGTCCTAACAAGAGCTGAAGACCTAAAAACACCAATAAACAACTGCTTTAATGACATCCAACCATCCAAATGACAAACATAGGTGGGGCGTATATGGTAAATGTAAGGAAGGTTATAAGGAATTCCTAACTAGGGACTTGCAGTCAGGAAGATTTTTAACATAGGACCTGTGGCTATTAGAAAGGCTAAAAGGTGAGAGGGTTAAATCCCTCTTCTGAAGGGTCATGCTGGGATTGAGATCTATCAAAGGCTCTGGGCTTTGCCAACAAAGCAGCTGCAGAGGGGATGAAATGGAGAACTTGGAAGCAGCTGAACTGCTTTAGTCACCACTGAGAAAATCTGAGCCTATAAGGAGGATTTGTGGAGGACAGTATACTAAAAATATTCTTTGCAATTCTTTTTTACAAAGAAGTGAAGGAAAATTTAAGGGAAAGGCTGAAAGCTCAAACAATAGGGAAAAAAAAAGAATTTTCTGAAAACTGTTCTTCCTTACACTTTTTATAAATCTGCACCAGGCCTTTAGTTGCGGCATGCAAACTCTTTAGTTCTGTCATGTGGGATCTAGTTCCCTGCGCAGGATCGAACCTGGCTCCCCCGGCTGCACTGGGAGCATGGAGTCTTAGCCACTGGACCACCAGGGAAGTCCCTCTTCCTTACCCTTTAATAAACTCATGTTCTAAACTGTCACAAAATTTTAAAACCTTAGGAGAGCCAGTGCTTTTGCACAACACCAAGCTATTCCTCCAAAAATAAAGCTACCTGGTAGAAAATTTTAGAAGTATGAGTTCCATAAGTATGACACTTCACTTTATCCTTTCACCCTTTCACTCCCTACATACAAATGTAAAGCCCTTTTAAAGTAAGAAATTTCATTGTTATGTAAGATTGATTTTTCTATAGTTTAGAAACCAGTGTTTTGGTTTTAGAAACTAGTTGTTTTGTTTCTGTACTTTTCAAATCTTCTGAGAGAGATGATGAAACACTAAAATCCACAAAACTCCTAAATTCTTTACTTTTCTAAGAAAGAAGAAACAGGAAATGGAAGGGAGCACATCAAGCACAGTGAGCCTGCCACCTGAACGTGGCAACATTAAAATCAAACAGACTATCCCACAACAGGAGATGAAAGAGCTCTGCTGTGAAAGTGTATCAGTATGGAAATTTAGAAATGTGAAGGTAGAAGCATCCCACAGAGCATCTGGGTGAAGATAAAGCAAAGAAGAACACAAGTGATTTTCCTGCAGGACAGGGTAAAGATGAGGGGGCCATCTGAAGTCATTCAGCTAAAAGCAGAGTCTGACAAATTCTACTCACCTGCGAGAACTACTTCTCTGTGTGATTTTTGCCTCCAACAATCAATTGGTAAAGCAGAAGCGATTGGAATGTTGGGAGAAAAAATGGAAAGACTTAGCCACTGTGTACTCCACCGACTTTGTAAGAATGCAGATTTCAAAAAGTATAGAGGGAAAAAACAGCAGCAGAAATTCATCTTAGGTATATCTATTTTTAAACATTTAACTCAGAGCTTTCTGTATGGTCACAATAGTCTCTCATGCACCTATCTCCCTTCTCTCCTACAAGGAACCCATTGGTAATTCTATACAGCACATTTAACGTATATATATGGAATACAAAAAAAATGGTACTGATGAGCCTATTTGCAGGTCAGGAATAGAGACGCAGACGTAGAGATCAGACTTGCGGACACACTAGGGGAAGAGGGTGGGGTGACTGAGAGAGGAGCGCTGACATACACACTACCGTGTTTAAACAGATCGCTGGTGGGAAGCTGCTGTGTAACACAGGGAGCTCAGCCCAGTTGCTCCATGACAACCTAGAGGGGTGGGATTGGGGATTGGGAGCGAGGCTTCAGAGGGAGGGGATATACCTACACTTAAGAGTTGAATCACGCTGCTGTACAGCAGAAACCAACACAGCATTGTAAAGCAATTATCTTCCAGGTTAAAAAAAGTTATCTATTTGGCTGTGCCAAGTCTTAGTTGCAGCACGTGGAATCTTTGATCTTCTTCGTTTCAGCATGCTGGATCTTTAGTGGTGGCATAAGAAATCTTTAGCTATGGCATGTGGAATCTAGTTCCCTGACCGGGGATTGAATAGGGCCCCAGCATTGGGAGTGCAGAATCTTAACCACTGGTCTACCAGGTAGGTCCCTATACAGTGCATTTCTGAAAGCTTCCCCAAACTCCACCCTCAAGCTATAAGTTTCTTAAAATCACCTTAAATCTTTCATCATTCTACTACTTACATAACATTCTCTAGTCAAACATATTTGTTTCGGTTCTGACTTACTCTGATAAAATACTTCACATCATTGAACAGAATTACTCTTCTACCAAGTCCAATGCTGTACATTTTTCTTATCACTCAAGAAAAAGAAAAAAAAAAAGACTATGGCAAAGATTTCAAATCCTCTTAACAGAAATTAAAGCTATTTTAACCAAGAATTTAGGAAGCTATTAAATATATCATTTTCTCCATAACAAATTGGTCAATAATAAAGACAAGCAGGATTCAAAGATACGTAAGGATAAAGAGAGAAGAGCCCTCAGGAGTAGAAGAAGAATCTTTCTGGAATGCAATCTGGCAACACATCATTAGCCTCAGCATTTATGCTTTTGCACCTATTAACTGTTACTTCTAGGAGTCTATTCTTAAGAAAGGAGGTCAGATGGAAACACAAGATTTGTACAAGGTGCATTCATCAAAATGTTACAATAGCAAAAACAAAAGATCATGTTGAAATCTGACAGAAAACAGCAAAAGTCTGTAAAGCAATTATCCTTCAATAAAAAAATAAATAAAAATTAAAAAGAACACACACACACACACACAAAGAAAAAACCTAAGCACCCAGAGATATATTTGCATTATAGCCCTTAAGTATGTTGAAGCATAATTTAGTAACACACTTGTGGTATGTTAGGGGAAAAACACACTTATGCATGGATATTTATAAACACCAAAATGTTAATACTGGTTGTCTCTTGGTGGCGAAATTATGGTAATATTAAAATATTTTTCAGTGTCTTCTTTAAAAAGGAAATATATATTTGCAGAATCATGAAAGTCAATATTTAAAATTGTATCTGAAATTGAGACTTTGTTGTTCTTTAACAAACGAATTCTTAAATCTGTCCTTAAGCAAAACATAAAATAGGAATCTCTTCAATCCCAAATGTTTTAGGCACCTCTGCCAATCTTCCCTGTTTATGACTTTTCTTGGGACTGCCTGGCTTTGACTCATCTTTACATGTTTTCTAACTACTTAACACAATTCTGATCATTTCAGTACACATCTTTTTTTCTGCCATAAATATCACCTATCAAGGAGACAAGTAAAACAAAACCCTACTTCAAGGTGTATAATTTTGATAAGCCACTTCTTCCTTCATTATCAATATCACTATCATTATTGCCATGATTCTTAAAGAATATTTTAATCCTTTAAACCAATATTATTCTGGAGATATTCCAAAGATCATGTTCCTCAATTCTGTCCTATTTTCACTTTTTCTGTATTTGACTTTTTATAATCATTGTTTATCTAGCTTAACAAAATTTTTCTATTTAATCCAATTTTTACCTCCCAGTTGAAAAATCCAAAACATTCAGGCTGCAATGAAACTGGAGATCTGCAATTGCCATAGTAAAACTATTTTAACAGCATAGAAATCAGATATTTTCAGATTGCAAGGCTCCAGGGGTCATCTGAAAGAGTATTTTCAGAGTATTTAAATATGCATTTTTCTTTGAGACTCTCTATCCCCATACCCTACTCTAACTGTAAAGAGTCAGTTTTTACTACTAGAGCCCGAGGTGTTTCAACTTCATAACAGGAGTTTGCCTTTGCTTGGGTTATGTATTTAATCAATAGCAACAACAATGTAAAATACAGTATGTCAGCATTTACTATAGATTTCCTTTTAGTAAGTAAAAAACAAATCCATTAATGAAAATAATTTTTCTCAGCTACTGGCTCTACCAAACTATTAAAGAGGGGAAGGGAGGAAAGAGATGACATTTTTAAAGGAAGACTTGAGACTGTCCATGTGGAAGGGGGAAGGAGAGGAGCAGCTAGAAATTAAATTCAATAGAACATTAAATGATTTTGCCTGTCTGTCTGACCCCTCTTCTTATAAGCTATTAGAAAGCAGGAACTATACCCAAAAGGTAAAGCACAGATATTCAGCAAGTATTTACTGAGTGAATGAGTCTTAGGGTATACTTGTTTGATGCAAGTATAAATTTTATGGAATAAATTTTTTGCAAAATTCCTAATGTTGGATCTTACGGAATAAATTCATTAAAATATTTCAAAGCATGATAAATACCCTAAAAAGGTAATAAACAACCTATTTCTTAAATTGCCAATTAAAGAGAGTCCTCCTATATTCCCTTTGCTTTGAATTCTTTCAGTTAATAACTCCCAGCCACAAGGTACTTGGTCCACTGGACAGATGACTGACAATGCAGTAAGACTGGAAGTAATTCATTTTCTTAACTGTCAAAGACAAGAAATAGGTCTCCTGTTATATACAATAACTTGCTTTTCTTCTAGCAAACTGAGAAACAACTATGAAAAAAGAAATCTGTTAGCTGAAGGTGTGCTCCAATGACATATTCTTTTTCAGAGCAGTCACTCATGAAGATGGGAATACAAGAGGTAGAGAAACAAATTCCAGGATGGGAGATGAAGGATCCAGTTTAAAGTATCATATTCTCAACTCGAATGTGCAAGATGTGCTAGAAAACACAAAACATGTATATGGAGATGTGTGACAAGCAGTTTTTCTTCATTTATAATGAAATATTTCATTATAAATTTTTATCTTTTAAACAAAAGCTTGAAGCTATAGCTAAAACTTCTTTTGGTAATTTGAAAACATCAAATTTGCCTTAGGGCCTGTAGGCTATTCCTTGTCTTAAATGTCCGCCATTTCCTCCAAACCACCCCAACATCTGTTCCTTCACATATTCCAGATTAAATTTCACCTCCTTGGAGAAGACTTCTTTGCCAACCTAAAGCAGCCACCTAATCACTTTATCACATCATTGTCTTAATTCTCTGCATAACATATCACTATCTGTTATTTTTCTTATTTTTAACTGTCTGTCCTGTAAAGCTCGGTAAGAACAGAGATCTTCACTTTTCCACCACTTTATCAGTAATATAAGCGAAAAGTGGGTGTTTAAACATTTGTGTAGTATCTGCTTAACAAAGCACATTTCCTTAATTTTATGGATTCACAGAGGGAAATGAAAGTTGAAACTTTTTTAAGATAAGACAAATTTTAAAGCTTAAATAAGGCTTTTAAATAGGATTTGTATTTCATATGAATGAATGATTAGTGAAGCTGCCACATTCTAAAGTTGTTTCCAAAAGCTTTAAAAGGTGTTTAACCTTGTGGTACTTCCTACTCCACAGCCGTTTGAGCATTACTATGGCCTCTCATTGATGAAAAACAACACCCTAAACAGATGTGCCAGACTAGAAATTCTGCAAGCATGGACAAAGCTTTCTCTTACAGTCTCTATAATGCCTAAGATATGTGTGAGCAAAATAAACACTAGCCAATTGGCTCTTCTTCTAGGGTAGAAAAAGTAAAGGTAATTTGTATAACATGGGATTTAGTTAAATACTCAATTAACTGAACAGAATAAAACCTGAAATTATCAAGTACTGATTTAAACTTGTTTTAGATGAGGCCTCCCAGGTCAGATCAAATGACCCATTGAATTAAGACTCTTGTCTGACCTTGGAGCAAATGTGCAGTTTAGAGAACAGATTAATGACTATTTATTCTAATAGCCTTCAAAATTTAGTAACTAAACACTTTTGTCTTCCAAAAATCCTCCATGGGTCTAGCACTAATACACTTACATTTAAAGCTATGCTACTCTGTAAAAATCAGAGATCCAAGTTGTACATCCCTTCACTTGTCCAAAATTACCTATCACGCTACAAGCCCTAATATTCCGGAATTTTGTGATGAGCTCTCAATTTCCATTAAGATAAGCTTAAGAACTTTAGAAACCACTGCTTCCCCTTTATGCCTTTCCACAGTAATTTTCTTAGACTGTACTGTCCACAATAATCTATACCAAGTCAACATTAACAACTTTGGCTGTTATATCATCTAATGCTGATTCTAAGCATTTCAAGTACATATCTATTTCCACATCACAACTCACTGAACAAACTGCCAACCGAACCAGGATATCAAGATATTAAGAGGCGGAGTTTAAATATGTTGCCAAAGCAATTAAATGTCAACACTTATAAACAATCAGCTGACAGTTAAGAGCCAATGCAACAGTTAAAAAAATCTTTGCTAACGCTGACCAGTGGTGGTGGTGGTATCGCTAAGTTGTGTCCGACTCTTGCAACCCCGTGGAGTGGGTTACCATTTCCTTCTCCAGGGGATCTTCCCGACCCAGGAATTGAACCTGGGTCTCCTGCACTGCAGGCAGATTCTTTCCCAACTGAGCTATGAGGGAAACGTGGCCCAGGGGAACCCAGATAAATGTTAGAGATGCTCTATGTAGGGAATGCTTATTCTTACACTGATACATTAAGGTATTAAAAGGTGGAACGGACCACTTATAAAAGAATACACTTATTAGAACTAAAGAATGCAATATAAAAAACCAGGAAGAACAGGTTAACATGTTTTATGTACTTCCTCATAATGACCTAATTTTTTAAACTGACAAGTTAAATAGTTCAGTTTAAATGCTGGTGGAAGTTCTAAACAAGGTTAAAATCATGTTTTGGAGCAAGTGACTCTAACACTGCCTAAAGAGTTCCTTCCCCTTTGCAAGTCTTTTGAAATCACACTTTGCTCTAACATCACAGGCTCTAGAGTATAGGACACCCTGGGTTTGAAGGCTGGCTCTGCCCCACCTTGGGTGTGCCACTTTAAGTAAACTTTAATATCCTCATCTGTAAGAGAAGCATAATATTCCCTGCCAAATGAGGCTGTTAGGAGGCTTTATTCCATTAAAGTGCTTAGCATAGTGCCTGGGTATAAAAAGCACTCAAATTTAGTTATAATTACCAACATCATCAGATTCCAACAGTTGGTCCCTAAACTACTAATTCTGTGGTAGACTCATCTAATATTGCTTCCTTCTTAGTTATGTTACATGAATCCTGCTCTGTGCCACAATTTTTCCCCCTACATGTCTGCTTAACTTCCTCATCACAGCTCACCGCACAAACATTTTACTATTTTACTAACCTAGAATAAAGGGTGTTTAACCTCAGCCTTGGCAAGAACCCACCATGAAAAGCACAACCGAAGTTCAACATAACCTTCTTCACTAAGTGTCAATAATACTACATATATAGTTTCTAAAGATGAATGAATCTTTGAATAAACTGCAATTTTAAATGAAATTTTGATTATTTAAAGAAAATGGTTCCTGTATTTCCACTATTTTGTTTAACAATTCCAGTCCCTGAGTTTGAAAGGCCTAGAAGTCACCTGATAGTACACAGATTCTTCAAAATCAAACTGTATGCCCATAAAAATAATAAGGGACTGTAAAGGATACAAAGCTAAGTCTACACTTAAGAATCTTATCTGATAGTGTTTCTCATCTGGAGATACTAGGAGATTCTTTTACATTTTAAAAAGGCTGCTAAGTCAAACTAAAGTATAAGAAACACTGCTCTAAACGGAAAAGAAGAAATCATGGAATCCTGATATCATGTGGGTGATCCTGAACAGTACTCTCAGTTCGGATTCTTTGCATCACACCATACCCTGAAAGACTCTAGGGCAAAAGATGTGTGCGGTAAGTGCCCCGTGATGTGTAATTATTCTTTTATGCTACAGCAGTCAGGATATGAAAAGTTTCATTCTTTGCAGACGGAGGAGGGAACCGGGTTGTAAGAAGGAAAGGACTCTTTCCAATTTAGGTATGTTTGTGGCAAAGAGGTGAATGGAGGCATACAAAAGGATGGGAAGAAGAAATGTTCAAGAAGTGTCCTGAAGGTGTTTAAGAACATGGTCAATCGTGAGGAAGGAAAAGACGATTTGAGGACTTTGGTTGCAATACCAGGACAGCACTGAACTTCATTACAGTGCTGAAGCTTTGGGGAAGGAGTGTGTGTTTATTTTTTAAACGAAGTAAAATGATGTGAAGGAAGAAAAGCTTTATAAGATTTATCCGGGTGCAAGGTTCAGATGAACTAGAGGGTGGAGAGGCTGATAGGAATAACACAGGTTATTACAAAAGTCCCTGACGAGATAAGGACCTGAAATAAGATGAAGTGCTTTACAAAGGGCCCTTTCTTTGGGGGCGTGTCCAAAAACATTCATAAGCCACCTTTTACCGAAAGTGAACTCATCGCTTTCTAGATCTTGTGACACTCGAGTCATATGTAACCAAGGTTTATAATCTCAGGCTACCCACCCCCATGGCCAAACAAATAAGATTGATTTTCCTGGTCACAGGATTATTTAGCTTCTCAAGTTGAAAGCTTTCCGTTTTCCGGGCTGGTAACCAGTCGACCATCTCTCCACACACAAAGAGCTCTAAGGCAAAATTCCTCACGCCTGAGTCGGAAGCGTCCCCGCGCTTCTGCACCGTTCGCTCGCTCGCCTCGGGGCTGCCAGTGGAGCAGCGGGGGCTCCGGGCCCTGACAAAGAAAGCGGAGCCCGACCCTTTGGGGAATATCCTATTTCGAGCCTGATGTCCTGAAAGAATCTGCAATGTGAGCTCTCCGTCCAGCAGGCTGCTCCGGGGGGAGGTCGGGGGAGGGGGCGCTCTCAGCGCCGGGCTCCTGGCCCAGCGCCCGCCGGGAGGGAGGCCGCCAGAAGCCCCCGAGGGTTTCTCCTCACCGCCCTCTACACCCCGAGTCTTCGTCCTGGCCGCGGAGGTACCAAAGCGAAGCGGCCTCCGGGGCCAGGCCCTCCCGGGTCTCCGCCGAGGGCTCCCGTCTCTCCCCCACCTCCTCAGCGCCAGCCGCGACCCAGCCTGTGTCCCCGCGGGGTCCCCACCGGCGCTTCAGCCGAGGCCTCTTCGGGCCGCAGCGCCGGCCCCTCGCCCTTTCCCGCCCGCTGGCCACGCTCACCCAGAAGATGAGGTTGAGAAACACCAGCACGGTCTTGGAGGAGGTGATGCCACACTGGCCCATGGTGCCGGCGGTCGGCTGCGGCCCTGCTCGGCGAGCGGGACGCGCTCACCGAGCGAGGTGGCAATGGCGACGGCGCCTCCCCACAGGGAACTGCACGGCCTGCGAGGCGTTCACCGCAGCCCCCGGCGCCGTCGCGCACCCCAGCCCCAGCAAGCACCTCGCTCCTACGCGCAGCCGCCGCAGTCTCCGTCGGGCCCCCGCTCCGCTCCCTAGCAACCGAGTCCCGCCCCGGGACAGGCAGCTTCAGCCAATCACTCCTGTGGCGGCTACAGCGAGGCCACACCTCTTAAAGGAGACGAAAGCTCAGCGCCCTTCTTGGCCTCCGGCCGCCCTTGGGATGCCGATGGTTCACTAGGGAAGTTCCAGAGGACCAAACCCAATCCCTTCCTATTGAGCTACTTTTGCCACGCCAGGCTTATAGGTGATTCAGAGCCCGAAGAACGCCATCTTTCTACCTAGTTCGTTCTCCTAAGGAGGTCAGAGACAACTAATTATCTCCCACTCCACACTGAGATTTTCCTGAGAAAGTAACACCTAAGCATTGTCTGGGAGCGGTGCAATGAACATCAACAATTATGGAGAACTTGTGTCAAGCCCTAGGCTAGCTCTCAGAAGAGTCATCGGAAAGGAGAAAAGGCTGGTGATGGGGTTGGCAAGGCGGAGACATTTTCGTGTATGTGTGTGGTTTGGGGACAAGATAACACATCGAGTCTATTCTTGGGTAGACTATTCCAAAAGGGAACAAGATTTAGCAGAATTACATAAACATTGTTTTATATTGCAATGTTTCACACTCTTCCAATCTGGGATTGATCATATTAATTAACAGTTACTGAGAGCTTACCCCATGCTAGGCTTTTTATGACCATTTGCTCAATTAATTTCCATCACAACCTTTAGGTAGAAGGTATTATGGAGAAGGAAATGGCAACCCACTGCAGTATTCCTGCCTGGAGAATCCCAGGGACAGAGGAGCCTGGTGGGCTGACATCTGTAGGGTCACGCAGAGTTTGACACGACTGACGTGACTTAGCATGCATGCATACATTATGGTCATCAGCCTCATTTTACTGGGGGGTAATTGAGGCTTAGAAAGATTAACATATTTACCCAGAGCCACACAGAGAGTAGTTGGTGTAGGGCAGAAACCACATTCTCAGCAACACACAAAGCTGTTTACTGTCTTAACCTGCCATTACAACCCTGCATGCCCTCCTTAAAGATGCCCATTTGCTTGTCCTTAATCATCTCATTCTCTACAGTCTCCCTAGCTAATCACCTTCTCCAGGCACTCTTAGCAACACCTTTTCATCTCAAACTTCTATTGATTAGCACCAGCAGCAGCAGGCAGCTATTCATTCATTAAACCTTTTGCAAGTACCATCTCTGTGGCTCACAGTTCTAGGTGGTGAGTATTTAACAGTGAGCAAGACAAATCCTTGCCCCCATGGAGCTCACTTTCTGGTAGAGGAGGTAGACCTTAAACAAATAGGCAGGTAGGTTTATGACATGATATTGAGTAGTGATAGAAAATAATTCAGAAAGTAGCATCGACATATATACTCTTAGTTCAGTTCAGTCGCTTAGTCGTGTCCGACTGTTTGCAACGCCATGAACCGCAGCACGCAAGGCCTCCCTTCCATCACCAACTCCCAGAGTCCACCCAAAACCATGTCCATTGAGTCAGTGACGCCACCAACCATCTCATCCTCTGTCGTCCCTTTCTCCTCCTGCCCTCAATCTTTCCCAGCATCAGGGTCTTTCAAATGAATCAGCTTTTCGCATTAGGTGGCCAAAGTATTGGAGTTTCAGCTGCAAAATCAGTCCTCCCAATGAACACCCAGGACTGAGCTCCTTTAGGATGGACTGGTTGGATCTCCTTGCAGTCCAAGGGACTCTCAAGAGTCTTCTCCAACACCACAGTTCAAAAGCATCAATTCTTCTGCACTCAGCTTTCTTTATAGTCAAACTCTCACATCCATACANATATACGTTAAATAAGCAGGGTGACAATATACAGCTTTGACGTACTCCTTTTCCTATTTGGAACCAGTCTGTTGTTCCAGGTTCAGTTCTAACTGTTGCTTCCTGACCCGCATACAGGTTTCTCAAGAGGCAGGTCACTGTGTGTAAAATAGCTAGCTAGTGGGAAGCAGCTGTTCAGCAGAGGGAGCTCAGCTCTGGTGCTCTGTGATGACCTAGAGGGGTGTGATGTGGGTGGGTGTGAGGGAGGCTCAGAGGGAGAGGATATATAGCTGATTTATGTTGTTGTGCAGTAGAAACCAACACCACACTGAGAAGCAACTATAGCCCAATTGAAAATAAAATAAATATTTTGAAAAGAAAAGAATTCAGAGGAAAGGCATAGCGAGTGATGAGAGAAGTCCTCTGAGAGGACATGGAATAAGACCCAGCTGAAGTTAGGGAGCAGCCTGTGTGAATATTTAGAGGAATAACATATTTAGAGGAAGAACCAAAGATGGGAATAGTAAGTACAAGGGCCCTGAGGCAGAAATGGGATCAGTAGGAAAAAGAACGTTAAAGAGCCTAGTGTGCAGGAGGTCAGTGGAAAGCAGAGAATGCAGTCAGCAAAGCCAGATCACCAAGGGCCTAGTAAGCCATATGTGATGGAAAGATACTGCAAGGCTTTGAGCAGGCTAGGAACACCCTCTGGCTTCAGTTTTAAAAGCACCATTCTTGCTACATCATATCCCAGTTAAAACGTAAGAAGTCAATCAATCAATTAATCCTAACTGTTAGGTTTGATAGTCCATCTCCTTGCTGGTCCCCATACACTAAAATGTTTCTCTCGGTTTTAGTGTGATGCTTTTCTTTCTTCCCCAAACATCTTCTTTGCACTTCTTCAGCCTCAAACCTTCCCAGTTACCTGCTGTTGCTGCTGATTCGCTTCAGTTGTGTCTGACCCTGTGCAACCCCACAGACGGCAGCCCACCAGGCTCCCCCGTCCCTGGGATTCTCCAGGCAAGAACACTGGAGTGGGTCCCAGTTACCTGAGGAGGCCTTCATTCCCTGGCACCTGCACCTCCATCATGTCCTTCCTTACTTTGATCCCTTGTGTGAGCTTCCCTACCACGCCCACAAATTAGGATCAGCTGGACCACCAGACTTTCTTCTGGGCTTTGGCCTCAGCAAATCACATGTTTTCAATGTGCAGTCAGGGTTGCAAACCACTGTTCTAAATTTACAACCTGCTTCAGTCTCTCCAACCAAAAAAGAAAAACTGCATTTTTCTTTCTCTCTTCTCTCCATCAAAGTTCCTGAAAGCTCATCTAGTTCTGAAAGATCAGCTTGATGAGACTTCGGCGTGCATGTGAATCACCTGAGGAACTTGTTAATTGCAGGGTCTGTTTCAGAAGATGGGGCTGGGCCCAAGATGCTTCATGTCTAATGAGCCCCCAGGTGACACAGTCAGACCACTCTTTGTAGTTAAGGGCTGGCCTGCTGGTCTGTACTCTCTTGCTTCCAACTCACTTTTTTTTTTTTTTTTTTTTAACTCACTGCCTTGTGGTTTTACCCTATAGTGTCACTGAAATTGCCAGTGTTAACAGTGACCCATCTGTTCCCCCTCTTCTGGGGCAGTGTCTGTAGCAGGGAAGAGCACAGGCTTGGAGACCAGAGAGCCTGGGTTCAAGCTCTAGCCCTCCCACTTACTAGCTTGGTGACCTCTCTGTGTTTCAGTACCCTCATCTTTAAGGGGGAAGATCATGATGATAGTCCCTACCTTGTGAGAATTAAGCAAGTTAAGACACATAGAGCTGTCAGAACAGTGCCTGGTACCCAAGGGCTTCATAAGCATTGGTGGTGTTCATCTCACAAGGCCTCTAACCGGTATTTGACTCCACTGATTTCTCTTTGTTTAAATACTTCTCCTCCTGTAGCTTCCAGAATACCCTCCTCTCTCTCTTTTTGGCTGTACCCCGTGGCATGTGGGACTTGTTTCCTGACCAGGGATCCAACCCATGCCCCCTGCAATGAAAGTATGGAGTCTTAGCCACTTGTGCATGCGTGCTAAGTCGCTTCTGTCGTGTCTGACCCTTTGCAACCCTATGAGCTGTAGCCTGTCAGGCTCTTCTGTCCATGGGATTCTCCAGGCAAGAATACTAGAGTGGGTTGCCATGTCCTCCTCCAGGGGATCTTCCCAACCCAGTGATCGAACCCGTGTCTCTATGTCCTCTGCGTTGGCAAGTGGGTTCTTTACCACTACTGCCACCTGGGAAGCCCACTCTCACATTTACTGCAGCATTATTTACAATAGACAAGAAGTGGACACAACTTGAATCCATCGGTGGACTTACCACTGGACCACTAGAGAATTCTCCACCCCCTTCCCACTTAGTTCTCCACCTCCTCTCCAGCCGCTCTTCTTCCTGAGCCCTCTTGGATGATGGTGTTTCCCAGGACTTTGACTTAGGCTCTCGGATTTTTCTCACCTGACCTGAGCCATCTGACCCAGTGCCTTGGGTTCAGGTACCACCCAAATGCATAGCTTTCCTGAATCTAGAGTTTCCTCCTAGATCTTTCAGTTTCCTATCCGTGTACCCAACAGCCTGCTGCATGGCTCCAGGTATATTCTTTAATCCATTCAGCACATATCTACTAGTTTCCTGCTCTGTGCCTGACCCTATGTCAAGTGCTGGAGGTACAGTAGTGAAGTGGTTCGACCTGGGCAAGACCTTAGGGAGCTCACAATCCAGAAGGGAGGTTCCATGCTAATCATGCCACTTATTGCAGATTGGCTTATTGCAGTTGGGATGCGTGCATGCTCAGTCGCTTCAGTTGTGTCCAACTCTTTGTAAACCCTTGGACGGTAGCCCTCCAGGCTAATCTGTCCATGGGACTTCCTAGGCAAGAATACTGAAGTGGGTTGCCATGCCCTCCTCCGGGGGATCTTCTTGAACCAGGGATCGAATCTGCATCTCCTGTGTGCAATTTAAAGGTTCAGGGTGCTATGAGAGTGTATAACGGGGACCTGACCTTGTCTGGTGGTGACATATATTCTCCGGACTCCTCGTGGCCCAAACTAAACTCACTGTTTCCCTGAACCTGCCCCTCCTCTGCCTGTGTTTCTTAGATCAGTGAGCAGTACACCTATCACCTTACCCAGGCCAAGTCTTGGACCTCATGACTCCCACTCTCCCTCACTGACCACTTCTACCCAATGGGAGAATCCTTCCTTCTGGAAAACCAGCCTTCTGGATAACTCCTGGCATCCTAAATTCTGACTGCTCAAGCAGCCTGATTTTATCCCCTGGTAAAGTAGAAAAAGAGCAAATGAGGGGCTGAGGTTCATCCCCAGAAATGCAGACCCACTGTGTGTCCCGCTGCACCTGACTGTGGCCCATCTATTTGGGGGACGAGGGGAGGCTGGGGTACACATGTCTTCTCTTACTGACTCTCAGCTGATAACTTTCCCCAGTCAACCCTGTTTCTTAATCTATATCACATGAAGAAAAATGCACTCTGATTTCACTCTGTGTGACACAAAGTGGCTATGTTTTACCAAAAAAGGAAATGATATATTTATTTTTTGCACTGTAAAAACTGTGTCTGCTTATAGTGATTAGTGTCTTTATTAGACCAGCTCTACAGCCCCATTTGGGACATAGGAGAAAAAAATGTAGATATAGATAGATAGCGTCTCCCAGATGGCACTAGTGGTAAAGAACCTGCCTGCCAATGCAGAGATATGAGACACTTGGGTTTGATCCCTGGGTTGGGAAGATCCCCTGGAGGAGAACTTGGCAACCCACTCCAGTATTCTTGCCTGGAGAATCCTATGGACAGAGGAGCCTGGTGGGCTACAGTCCACAGGGTCGCAAAGAGTCAGATACAACTGAGCGACTGAGTGTAGATAAATAGAGAGCAATAATATCTGCTTGTAGCAAACATTCGTGGTTTTTCTTTTTTTAGTTTTCCCACATTTGAACCCCTTACCTATTTGGAAGGATCCCCATTCAAGAATCTTGACTGATAGAATGACCATTAAAAAAATTTAGAAAATTTCATAGAGTAGAAGGAAGACAAAAACTCATTGCTCTACATCCAGAACAAAATCAGTTCAGTTCAGTCGCTCAGTCGTGTCCGACTCTTTGCGACCCCATGAATTGCAGCACGCCAGGCCTCCATGTTCATCACCATCTCTCAGAGTTCACTCAGACTCATGTCCATCGAGTCTGTGATACCATCCAGCCAGCTCATCCTCGGTTGTCCCCTGCTCCTCCTACCCCCAACCCCTCCCAGCATCAGAGTCTTTTCCAATGAGTCAACTCTTCACATGAGGTAGCCAAAATACTAGAGTTTCAGCTTTAGCATCATTCCTTCCAAAGAAAGCCCAGGGTTGATCTCCTTCAGACTGGACTGGTTGGATCTCCTTGCAGTCTAAGGGACTCTCAAGAGTCTTCTCCAATACCACAGTTCAAAAGCATCAATTCTTCGGCGCTCAGCCTTCTTCACAGTCCAACTCTCACATCCATACATGACCACAGGAAAAACCATAGCCTTGACTAGATGGACCTTAGTCGGCAAAGTAATGTCTCTGCTTTTGAATATACTATCTAGGTTGGTCATAACTTTTCTTCCAAGGACTAAGCGTCTTCTAATTTCATGGCTGCAATCATCATCTGCAGTGATTTTGGAGCCCAAAAATATAAAGTCTGACACTGTTTCCACTGTTTCCCCATCTATTTCCCATGAAGTGATGGGACTGGATGCCATGATCTTTGTTTTCTGAATGTTGAGCTTTAAGCCAACTTTTTCACTCTCCTCTTTCACTTTCATCAAGAGGCTTTTTAGCTCCTCTTCACTTTCTGCCATAAGGGTGGTGTCATCTGCATATCTGAGGTTATTGGTAAATTATGAGTAATTTCTTCCAGTCTTTTACTACACACTTATGTTGACATAATTGCAATTATTTAACTATATAAAAATGTATAGACTCTAAGCCAATTTTAAAATTGTTATTTCAAAGATGATATATATTCAATGCAGAAAATTTGAGAATACAAGAACAACAACAACAACAAAAAACCCCCCCAAAAAAAACCCCAAAAGTTACAATTCTGAGATAACCATTGTTAATAATTTGGTATATTTCCTTAAAATTTTTTCTCTACATTTTTACATTTCACATAGCTGAGAATACACTGAGGATTCCAACTGTTTTATGCATAGATAACTGAGACAATTTAACATTTCCTAGATAAAAGATTATATCAAGAGAAGCAAGGGGATAGATGTGAATAATACTTGCCACTCACGTGATGTATTACTCAATACCAATTAGAGAGCCTTAATGGATTCAGAGATTTAAAGATGCAGAAAATCATTATGCAAGTTTCTTGGCAGTGAGCACGCACATTATGCTGCCCTTCACAACTCTGCTTCTACTGACAAAAGTACAGAAGCCTTTTTGTTCAGCTGCTTTCCTGGCACAGTGTTCCAAGCTCTTAAAAAGTTTGTCCATTATGAGCAAGTGCGGAAACACAATAGGAATCATTACTGTTTTCAGTGTGATCAAACATGGCAAAGATACCACACGAATTGTGGGATGAATTATGGATCCCGAGAAATACTTTTCCAGGAACTGAGAGAGGAGTGGAACAGAGGAGAAACAGCTGACAAGCTGATTCAGTGAAGTGACAAGAAACATGGATGCTGGGACCAGACTGCTCAGACAGACTCTTTGTTCTTACCCCTCGGTCATTATGTGACCTTGAAGAAGTTACTTTAAACTCCCTGGGCCTGTTTCCTCGTCTGTAAAATGAGGAGTGATATTGGCTGATATTTTCATTCAGATTTTTGCAGTCTCTTCAAAAGCGGGTGGGGTGAGTGTTAAGAATAACACCTACTCCACAGAGCACTATTTAACTGGAGAGAACTGAATCCATGAGTAAGTAAAGTGCTCATCCCTACTACTGAGTGGCAGGGTCCACATATGACACAGAATTCGACTGGATCATGGCATTTGAGAAGCCTTGTAAGTTCTTTATATCACAAGTTTCCTTTTCCTAAATTATCTCATTTTTATTAAAATTTTTACTGAATGAAAACATGCATTCAGAAAAATGCACAAAGCCCAGCTTGATTTTAACAGAATGAACACACTTGTGAAATCACCACCCAGGTCAAGAAATAGAGGATGACCTGCATCAGAAATCTTCTCTCATAGCCCTTCTTGGTCAGTATCTCCTATTATCATGACTTCTAACATCATAGATTAGTTTTGTCTGTTTTTTAACTTTTTATAAATAAAATCATATGATATGTACTCTTCTGAGTTTAGCTTCCTTCACTCCATGCTATATTTATGGGATTCATTCATGTTGCTGCAAGTAGCAGTAACTTATTCATTCTCAGCACTGAATTCAGTTGTATGATTATGTCAAGATGAAACAATGCATTCTTTTGTTGAAGAACATTTGGGTTGTCTTTAGTTTTTAGGTTATTGAGATTGATATATCTGCGAATATTCTTGAATCTTCCAATCCATGAATATGGTATTTCCCTTCGTTCATTTCTTTCAGTAATGTGTGTAGTCTTATACACTTTTCATTAGATTTGTTCATAGATATTTGTTGTCTTTTTGATGTCCTTGAGAATTGTCTTATTTTTGAATTTCATAAATTGTGGCTGGTTAGTAGAAGTACTGGTAACTGGTACTGGTTAGTAGAACTATTGGTAGTTGCATAAAGACAATGTTTCCAGCAACACTGCTAAATTTAATGAGTAAATTAATTGATTGTTTTTCTCTATCATTTGTTTCCCTATTTCATTCATTCTTGGTCTTGGTATTTCCTTCCTTCTACTTCGCTTGAGCTCAGTTTTCTATTCTTTCTCTAACTTCTTATTCTATGAGGGAAAAGGATCCTCTTCTGTTCCCGTTGTCTGGTCTCCCGTTCTGGATCAGTGGAGTTTGTGAAAAGCAGTGTCCTGGATCATCACTGGGTCTCCCCATTCATCATTGTTCCCACCTCGGTGCTTTCCCTTGAGACTCTTCACCTTCAGGAGGCTAAGTGCTAGCCGCAGGCTGCCCTATCTTCTCTCCTTTTGTTATTTTTGTGTTGCAACTTCATTTAGTTGCAGAAAGGTAGGTGCAAGAAGGACAGGAATTTAAGAACAGTGTGTTGGATATCTCAAAAAAAAAAAAACAAAAAACACTCCATCCCATTTACAGTCCAGGGGCAGCTGCCCAATTTTCTAGTTGTTAGATAGCTTGGATCTCTGGACTGCAGGAGAATTAAGTGTATTTCTATCTTTATTTATGCGAATGGATTGCTTTGTTTCCTAGTTGAAGCACAGGCAAGCAATTGTTTTGCCTTTCAGATGCTAGTAATTGATTGTCTGTCAGTTTTGATTTTCAAAATTGTTTGGCATTTTTGTGCTTTTCTGGTGAGAAGTGCAGAAGGCTGTAATGGGGGCTGCTCTCTAGTCACCATTTAAAACAAGACATCTCCCAGAATGACCTTCCTAAAATGCAACTCTGACCGTGCCTTACCTTCACTTAAAGGATTTTAATAATTCTCATTGTCTACTGAATAGAGACCGAAGTCCCAGCTTGGCTGAATGACTCTTTGTAACAAAGCCCTTGGCTGAGGCTCAGGACACACTGAGCTACTTAACAGTTTTCAAAAACGGCCTTGTCCTCACTCCCCTCCTGGCCTTTGAATATGTTACACATGTGAACTGGAATGCCCACTCTCATCCAGCTTTACCTTGAAGGACTGTTTACTCTTCAAAATTCAGCTCAGGCAACTCCTCCAAAAAATCTTCCTGATTTACCCCCTCAAGCTGGGGTAAATCCTCTTCCCTGAATGCTGACAGCTCCCTCTCCACCCATGCATGTTTCCATTAAACTATTACTGAACACAGGTCTGGCTACTTGCTGCTCATAAGCCAACAAAGAGGCCAGGTTGGTGGAAAGGAAAGCTTGCTTTATTTTGGAGGTTGGCAACCTTGGGGTGGAGGGGGCCCAACTGCTGTACAGAGGCTGATTCTCTCTGCCCATCCACCACCCGAGAATCAGAGAGAGGGAGGGGGCTACATGCAGAAACAGCACTGTCAGCTCTGACAGTCATTTTGAAATTGGTCACTGCTGGTCTGACTGGTGTCATCTTGATTGTTTTAAGTACAGTTAATCTTCAGTTCCAGGGTTGGTTTGTTTCCATTTCCTTGAGACCAATTCTTGGACTTGTGGCAGCTTATATCATAGCTACAGTCAGTCGTCAAGTTAATTTCTCTACCTGGTGGGGGTTTCAGTATCCTTAAGACAGTTTACAGGACATGGCTCAGAATATTATCTATAGCCCTTGAGAAGGAATTAAAGGTCCTTGGCTATTAATGACTACATTATTAATATTTTGTCTCCTTTAACGATTTTCCTTTGTTTCTGCATTTTCTTGCTTCTCTGATTAAACTTATTCTTTGGCTAAAGTTTTTTCACAGACAAAAGGCAGATAGAGGACATAGGGGCAAGGACAATAGGGTCCTTTGTTGTTGTTTGCTCACTAAGTCCTGGCCGACTCGTTGTGACCCCATGGACTATGGTCCGCCAGGCTCCTCTGTGCATGAGATCTCTCAGGCAGGAATACTGGTGTGGGTTGCCATTTCCTTCTCCGGGGGATCTTCCCAACCCAGGGATTGAACCTGTGTCTCCTGCCCTGGCAGGCAGATTCTTTACCACTGAGCCACCAGGGAAGCCTCAGGAGTCTCCTGTTCCATTTCAAAACCACTTGCCACACTGGGTCCTGATAGATTGCGATAAACCCCTGTTTCTTATGCATCTCTTTATCCCATGACCTAGGGAGGACCTTAGTACGTCTGTAGCTTGAACTTCTGGGCTAGGAGCTCCTATCATATGCGATTCTGGTGGTATTAAGGCCGCCACACATATGAAGATGCTGGAGCACTGAAAAGTCAAGAACAGCCCCATTGAGTCTCATAAGACCTACTGACCTTGCTAGCTGTGCCCTGGTGTGTGTATGCAGACAGAAACAGACAAGTATTGCCCCCCATGCCTCACACTGCAGGAAAATTGCTCTTTTCCATCTTTTGGGCCCAGCTTTGTCAACACCCCCAGTCTGTTGCACAGAGGGTAGAAGAGAGAGTAAAGAACCAGTGTGAAAGCTGTTCATTTCTAATACCAGAGTGGAGACAGCACTGCTCCAATTAGTGGAAGGAGCCTTGTCTTGGGGTCAAATATCTTAGAGAGAAATCCTGGCTCTGCATCTACTATGTCATCTTAAGAACAGTGGATTTTTGAGGCAGTGAAACTCCTCTGTGTGATACATTAATGGTGGATACATGCCATTATATACTTGCCCAAATCCACAAAGTGTACAGCACACAGAGTGAACCCTGATGTAAGCTATGGCCTTTGGTTATAAACAAAACAATTGTATCACTTTACGATATGCAATGATTGCCAGGACGATTAAGCGAAAAATTCAATACAGAACAATATGTATAGTATGCTACCTTGGCCTAAAGAAGAGAATTGGGGAGTAAGAAGTATATAGTCACATTTGCTTATATCTGCATAAAGAAAGCTGTAAAAGATACACTAGAAATTACAAAAGCGGTTACCTCTGAGGCTAGAGTTGGGTGTATAGGGACAGGGGTGGAAGCACGACATCAGAATGTATGCCTTTTTGTTTTGATTTGTGAACCATGTGAAGGAAGGTGTTACCCATTAAACTTGCTTGAAAACTAATTCTATAATGTCTGAAATGCATGGTGCAAAAACCCACTTACCAGACTCCGAGGTGAAAGTGTGCTAATGCATCATACAGAAAAATAACCTGGACCCAGCAGTACTAGGAATCAAGTGGTAGGGAAACTTATGGGACAGTGGGTTATCTCTTACTCACGCCTCTGCCTTTCTGCCAGGGAGCTTTCCACTTGTTTCTGTCTGGCTTCTTCTCCATCACTTAGACTCCCCACCTATTCAAGTGCCAGGACCAGGGCTGGACTCAGTCTAGCTTTGCTCAAGACTGGATGGCGGGTTACTCAGCACAAACACGGCTGCCTGAGCCTCTTCTCCCTGTGGTTAGAGACAAGTTTCAGAGAAGAGGGATTTGGGCAGGACTGTGATGATGTGATCACTAATCTAGAGCCAGACATCTTGGAATGTGAAGTCAAGTGGGCCTTGGAAAGCATCACTACAAACAAAGCTAGTGAAGATGATGGAATTCCAGTTGAGCTCTTTCAAATCCTGAAAGATGATGCTGCAAAAGTGCTGCACTCAATCTGCTGGCAANATGGCTGGATGGCATCATGGACTTGATGGATGTGAGTCTGAGTGAACTCCAGGAGATGGTGATGAACAGGGAGGCCGGGTGTGCTGCAATTCATGGGGTCACAAAGAGTCAGACACGACTGACTGACTGAACTGAACTGATGGTCAATCAATTAAATTGAGATAAGCGACTGAACTGAACTGATAGTCAATCAATTAAATTGAGATATGGTCAATTGATTTTTCATAAGAGTGCTAAGTCCATTTAATGGGGGAAAGAACAGTCTTTTTAACAGATGTGCTAGAACAACTGGCTTTCCAAAAGAAATGAGGTTGCACTCCCACCTCACATCATATACAAAAAATAACTCAAAATAAATCCATGACCTACGTATGTATAAGCTCTAAAGCCACAAACACTTAGAAGGAATCAGTGGCAAATCTTCATGATGCTGGATTTGGCAATGGATTTATAAATAAGACACTTAAAGCACAAACAAAAGAAAAAGGGATACATTTAACTTTGTCCAACTTAAAATCTGTTGTGCTTCAAAGAACATTATCAAAAAAGTGAACATTTGTATACTGTTGATGGTGCTAAAATAAATTAGTACAGCCATTGTGCGAAACAGAACGGAAATCCATCAAAAAATTTGAAATAGAACTATCATATGATGTAGCAATCCAACCTTAGAGTATATCCAGAAAAAAATGAAATCTGCATCTCAGAGGCATATCTCCACCCTCATGTTCATTCAGCATCATTCACAATAGCCAAGATATGGAAACAATCTAAATGTCTGTGGACCAAGACATGGCTAACAATAAGAAATTTTATATCTGTATCTATAGCTATAAGGGAATAATATTCAGTCTTTAAAAAGAAGGAAATTCTGCCATTTGGGACAACATGGATAAATCTGGAAGACATTATGCTAACTGAAATAAGCCAGCAAAGAAAGAAAAATACTCTACTGTATCACTTATATGTTACTCTAACACAGTCAAAGCCACTGAAGCAGAGAGTAGAATGGTGATTGGCAGGGGCTGGAGGGATGGGGGGAAATGAGAGCGTTTAGTTAAAAGGTACAAAGTTTCAGATATGCAAGAAGAACAAATCCTAAAGATCTAATGTACAGCATGGGGACTACATTTATCAACTCTGTGTTGAATTCTTGAATTTGCTAAAAGACTATATCTTAAGTGCTCTCACCACAAAAAAAGAAAAAGGAAAGAAAATGGTAACTATGCGAGGTGCACGGTGATAGGTAATGTTAATGATTGTGGTCATCATTTCACAGTATAAATGTATATCAAACATCATGTTGTACATCTTGTGCTGTGCTTAGCTACTCAGTCACTTCTGACTTGTTGCAACCCTATGGACTGTAGCCCACTAGGCTCTTCTGTCCATGGGATTCTCCAGGCAAGAATACTGGAGTGGGTTACCATGCCCTCCTCCAGGGGATCTTCCTGACCCTGGGATGGAACCTGCATCTCTTATGTCTCCTGAATTGGCAGGTGGGTTCTTCACCACTAGCGCCACCTGGNCATGGGATTCTCCAGGCAAGAATACTGGAGTGGGTTACCATGCCCTCCTCCAGGGGATCTTCCTGACCCTGGGATGGAACCTGCATCTCTTATGTCTCCTGAATTGGCAGGTGGGTTCTTCACCACTAGCGCCACCTGGGAAACCCCCACTCCTAGGTATATATTCAAAAGAACTGAAAACAGGGACTAGAACAAAACGTTGCACACCAGTGTTCACAGCAGCATTTTCACAGTAACCAAAAGGTGGAAACAGCCCAAGTGTTCATCAACAGATTAACGGATAAATAAAATGCAGTATATANACTCCTAGGTATATATTCAAAAGAACTGAAAACAGGGACTAGAACAAAACGTTGCACACCAGTGTTCACAGCAGCATTTTCACAGTAACCAAAAGGTGGAAACAGCCCAAGTGTTCATCAACAGATTAACGGATAAATAAAATGCAGTATATAGGAGATCAACCCTGGGATTTCTTTGGAAGGAATGATACTAAAGCTGAAACTCCAGTACTTTGGCCACCTCATGAGAAGAGTTGACTCATTGGAAAAGACTCTGACGCTGGGAGGAATTGGGGGCAGGAGGAGGAGGGGACGACCGAGGATGAGATGGCTGGATGGCATCACGGACTCGATGGACGTGAGTCTGAGTGAACTCCGGGAGATGGTGATGAACAGGGAGGCCTGGCGTGCTGCAATTCATGGGGTCGCAAAGAGTTGGACACGACTGAGCGACTGAACTGAACTGATCCATATAATGCAATGTTGTTCCACCACAAAAGGAATGAAGGGATTTCCCTGGTGGTTCTGTGGCTAAGACACCACACTCTCAATGCAGGGCATCTGGGTTCAATACCCAGGCAGGGAGCTAGATCCCACATGTTGCAACTAAAGATCCTGCATACTGCAACTGAGACCAGGCACAGCCAAATAAATAATTTAAAAAAAAATTTTGTTTAAAAAAAAAAAAGGAANGGCCTGGCGTGCTGCAATTCATGGGGTCGCAAAGAGTTGGACACGACTGAGCGACTGAACTGAACTGCAGTGATAGCTCGCTTGGCGTGGCTGTTGCCTGGTGACTCAGAGGTTAAAGACCAACCTGCAGTAGGCTGTCCTAGAGATGGAGGGGCAGACGATGGCTCTACAGCACCTGGAGAAAAGAGGCAGAGAGACAGACTTGGCAGGGTAGGAGCTTCTGCCCACTTCCTGTGTGACCTGGGCAAGTCCCTTCTCTCTGGGCTTCAGTTTCTCATTTATGGGACAAGGGGATTGGGCTAGATGATGCTCTGAGGTCCCTTTGGTCTCAAAAATGGAAACAAGCAAAGGGTGGTGAAAAGAGCCTTGAACCGGGAGTGGGGAGACCTGGTTTCCAGTGCCTCTCCTCCTATAGCCTTGCATTTGGGCCTTCATCAGGCCATGTGATTTCCATGAACCTCTACTGAAAAATGAGGATAACACTCTGCAGACTGCTGCGAGTTAAATAAACTCCTGAGCATGAAAGTGTCCTGTCAACTGTCCTGTCAGTGTGTGTTGAGGAGTGATTATAAAGGCTCCCACCTCGCATGAGCCTGAGGGGTGTTGTGTGGACTGTGGTGTGCTTTTTTGGTGAGAGGAATGATTAATGGGACTGTTCCCTGGTCCCTCAGCTCCTGAAGGAAGCTATTCTGTGATGTTAATTAAGCTCATTTACACAGGCTTCCTCCAAAGCCCTGGGAGGCAACCCAGCAATGCATTTACATGGTCATAAATGTTTCTGTAAAACTTATAAAAGTAAAATGTTTCCGTTAAGACCACTATCTCTTCCACCGTAAGGTCTCTGTCATACTTCCGCTCGAGTTGGATTATGTTGTACAGCCATGGGCATCTCTGGGATCTGGGTAAGGGGAAGGTGAGTCTGAGATACAATTTATTTGACTTAGTGGATATATTTATGTAGTTTATAGTCACTTCTGTGTATAGTCACTTCTGTATATTGCTAGTCATTCTGGCAATAATTCTTCTAACCACCAATGCCCACCAGGTGGACTCACTCGTTGTTAGGACACGAAGATGCACCCCAGAGGCCATAGTGAAAGAGGGATGTGTCTACACCCAGCCCTGGAAGGTTGTGGAGGAGGAACAAAGTGTGAAGGGTACAGAGCCATAAACTAGTTTGGGGAAAATTCTTCCACCACCAGAGAATAGATTCATTTCTCATGGATGCCCAGTCAAAATGGAAATCCCTCCTGTTTGAAGAATATACTCAGTAATGCTGCATATACAATTCTAAATGTATTATACATTTTGTTTCTCTTTAATGGGATTCATGTAAAATAAAATGTATCAGAAGTCAATTGTCTGTAGGACTTGAGCACAATAGCAGTCCTACAAACAAGGGGTGTTTCTGTGTGTGAAGTTGCATGTTTTACTCATCCCAATATATGGAATCACATTTTGGGCTGACTAATGCTTCAAGTAACTAATGCATTGTGTCCTGATGAGGCCTGGAAGTTCCAGATGAAATGGCACACAAAATTGCTACCAATACAACGAGACAGCCTAGAGAAACAAGGATTGCAATGACAAAACTCCTACACACACTCATCAATAAGTACAGTGTATGTAGCATAAGAGAAATTTCATCACACAGTTGTGTAGCTCAAAGCGATGTAGTGGCAATTTGTGAATGCATCGGAATTGCTTTGGGTAACGAGCCATCAGTTTAGAGTTCCTAAGATGGGTCCTTACCCTGAAAGCTTACAGCTCGTGTATAAAAGAAGTGGGATAGAAGTTTCTCCCAATTTGAAAAGAATCCTAAAAATTTACAACTTTACCAACAAGATGTGAAACTGAAAGAAACCTCCCTAAACTATTAATAAAATCACAAATTGGCTACCACACCAGGGGACACACTGAATTATCTTTCCGTTCTCCTTATAGGAAATGCCATACACTATATTGTATTGCCATATGAAGCGGCCATCAAAAGGTATGTAGCCAAAAGTCAAGGAAAACAAGGTATTAAAAGATGTGCACATTAAAAATATAGAATATTAAAAATATGCTCTGTGGGGGGATTTTGTGATGTTTGTGGTAGATCAGCTTTTCTTGTCTGTAGGTTGTTTTGATTTCTTTTCTCATTCTAAGTTAACTATTCGTGTTTGTCCCTGATTTTGTACTTATAATTTGTATTAGTTTTCCTTTTAGAAGGCCTCCAGTTGTATAAGCTTTGTTGTTGTTCAGTTGCTCAGTCATGTCCCACTCTTTGTGATCATATGGATTGCAGCATGCCAGGCTTCCCTGTCTTCTAGTATCTCCCGGAGTTTGTTCAAGTTCATGTTCATTGAGTTGGTGATGCCATCCAACCATCTCAACCCCTTCTGTGCTCTTTTCCTTGTTCCTTCAATCTTTCCCAGCATCAGGGTCTTTTACGTTGAGTCAGCTCTTCACATCAGGTGGCCAAAATATTGGAGTTTTAGCTTCAGCATCAGTCCTTCCAGTTACTTCCTTTAGGATTGACTTGTTTGATCTCCTTGCAGTCCAAGGGATTCTCAAGAGTCTTCTCCAGCATCACAGTTGGAAAGCATCAATTCTTCTGAGCTCAGCCTTCTTTATGGTTCAACTTTCACGTCTGTCCCCGACTACTGGAAAAACGAGAGCCTTGACTAGACAAAGCTTTGTTGACAAAGTGGTGTCTCTGCTTTTTAATATTCTCCCTAGGTCTGTCATGGCTTTTCTTCCAATGAGCAAGTGTCTTTTAATTTCATGGTTGCAGTCACTGTCCGCAGTGATTTTAGAACCCAAGAAAGCAAAATCTGCCACTGTGTCCGCATTTCCCCCATCTATTTGCCATGAAGTGATGGGACTGGATGCCAGGATCTTAATTTTTTGAATGTTGAGTTTTAAGCCAGCTTTTTCACTCCTCTTTCACCTTCATCAGAAGACTCTTTGTTCCTCTTCACTTTCTGTCATGAGAATGGTATCATCTGCATATCTGAGGCTGTATAAGCTTAGGGCCTCACAAAACTTGGATATGCTGTGGCCTGGGGGGCTACATGGACTCACATTCCCCCCTCCCCGCTCTCTCCAGCCCTTTGGACCTCGTGGGCCCCACCAGAGTGCACCGCAGCGTGCTGCTGTCCATCCGAGCTACCCCCAGCCTCTGCTCTGGCCAGCAGCAACAGCAGCAGGCACCTCCCAGGAGGAACAGGCCTGGCCCAGGGAGCTCCCACCCTTCCACACACTCCTGTGTTTGGCTTCCTAACACAGGCCTCACTTCTCTCACACCTTCTCAGGCTCCTCAGCACCTTCAGGACAAAATGGTCAGACATTCAAGGTCTTCTGGGTCTGGTTTTATTTTATACCAAAAAATGTTAAAGATCACATTTCCTTCCAGAATGAAGCTGTTAAATACAAAAGCAATTCTGTATCTGATCACCACACTAAATTATTTCATGTAGTTTTTTTCCTTTTCTTTATTTATTCTTCTGCTTATTTTCTAGGAATTTCTAGGAAGACAAGCATGTCATCTGCAAATAGCCATGTGGTCTATTCCTTGTCAATATTTATATTTCTGTACCAGTCAGAGGCTTTGTTTGCAAGCAACAAAAACCAACTTTAACACTGGAAAACTATTGGAAGAGCCACACTCTGGGAAGCCAACAAAACCAACCAAGTCCTACTAGAATTCAGACTTCTTTCCATGTTGAAGTGCAAAAAAAAAAAAAAAAAAAAAAAAAAAAA
>SJYV01030848.1:136787-148982 GCA_006410875.1 Neotragus pygmaeus
CACACACACACACACACACACACACACACACACACACACAGAAGAACATTATAGTAGCCATAAACCGAAAGTCTACAACAGATAAAACAAAGAGAAAGTAATACAAACAAAAAAAAAAAAAAAAAAAAAAAAAAAAAAAAAAAAAAATCCAGTCTGGCAAACTGAAAATATCTTCTCTCTCTTATCAGTTACTCTAAACAACGGCAAGTTCTGGGCAAGGTCCATTCCTTCTCTAATTCTGTCCCAATTCTCAATACTCTGCAAACAATATATACAAGTGCAGACTAAAGGGAAATACAAGAGAAATCCATTAAAGTATATAGATATATAGATGGCAGAGCAGGGAAGGGAATATGGGTAGAGAATATGGGGTTCTGTGTCTTGACTTGGGTGTATAACCTCCTTCCTCTACCATTTATTGCGTGATGACTTTGCCTTTGGCCAATACCTCATCTGGCAGGGGTTCTAGGCCATGTGTCAGAGTGGCCTAGGCCGTCATTCCTGAGGGGTCTGGGCCCTAGTGGTCTTGCCTAGCATCTTTGTTGTAATCTTGCTCCCATACTGGAAGCTACGCATGGCAGTACTAGCAAGGAGAGCAGAGGGTTCCTGAGAGTCAACCTCATTTCTTCATGTACTATTGTAATGACCTCCCCCATTATCCTTTAGTACCCATTAGTAGTCTCAGTCAGGGCTGTCCAGTAGAACTTTCTGCAATGATGGACATGTTCCACATCTTGGTAGCCAATAGCCATATGTTATAGCCAGGTGGCTCAGTAGTAAAGAATCTGCCTTCCAAATCAGGAGACACAGGAGATGTGGGTTCAGTCCCTGGGTTGAAAAGATCCTCTGGAAGAGGGCATAGCAGCCCACTCCAGCATTCTTGCCTGGAGAATCCTATGGATTGAGGAGCCTGGATGGCTACCGTCCCTGGGGCTGCAAAGAGTCTGACATGACTGAGCAACACACACATAGCCATGTATGGGTACTGACCACTTGAAATGTGGCTAGTGTGACTGAAGAAACCAAATTTCTAATTTAGTTGAAATTAAATATAATAGCCACAGGTGGCTAGTGGCTACAGTATTGAACAGCACATTTGTAAATCAGTCATTCCAGCTAACACCACGATCTCCCATGGGCCTGTTCATCCACCGGCATGAGAGCCCCTAATGGCTGGTTGGCAGTATTCACTTCCTATTCAGTGGAACCATTGTGTGTCTCCAGATAGAAGCTGTGCTCCTTTGCATATCAAAACCTCTAGACCAGCAGGTGTAGAGATATGGAAACAAAAACCAAATTTTTTGAAAGGAGATTATTTGGTGGAGTGGTGACACGTGCCATGCATGGTTCCAGGATTGCTGTAAACTGATCACTATAAGTTGGTTGCTGGTTGAGCTCATACACCACATCCTAGAGGACAGTAACCCCAACTCACAGAGTGTTGTCTATCAGGGTACTGTGACTGGTCCTTTAACTGTCTGCTTTAGTCTTCTCTCAGGCCAGCTCTCCTGTGCATGATAAGACCTGTGAATCCCATGACCATGGGCCTATGGCTTCATTCTTTGGCTGTACAGTGTGTTTTTGGGCAGAAGCAGTATTGTATGGGTTGTTCTGATGGTATTTATGAAGTCCACTGATGTCAGTCCTGATGGAAGCATGAAGGAAAGAAAATATCTATTCAGCTCCAATATCCATATTTATTCCAATGAGGACAAATCACTGTTCCTCCATGATGGAAGGAGTCCAATATAAGTGACTCGCTATCATAGAGTCGACTGTTCCTCTCCACTGTAGTATGATATCAGACTTGCAGACTTGGTCTCTACTGCTGAAAGTTAGGCCCTTGTCAGCAGCAGTTGCTGCTTCAGCTTTGGAATGGCTGTTAGACCACCTACTCGACCAGGTGATCTCTGTTCCTGCCTCCAAAGCCACTTTATTCCTGAGCAGGCCCAGGACTAGCTGGGGAAAGAAGTTGATAGACGTCAGCTCACCCACTGGGTGGGTGATCGTGTCCACCTGTATTGAGAACTTCCTCCACATGGAGGGCATTTCGGAGAGCATCTACATGAGACACAGTGGGCTTTGCCTCTGGGTCAATTCTGACAGCTCTATCCACATCATCTTTCCCAGACCACATGGTCACCAATCTCCACTCTTGTTCTTTCCAAGCCCCTGATCATTTGGCCAGACCATTAACTACTGCTCATGAACCAATGTAGATCTGTTCCTCAGGCCATCTTGCCTTCAAGGAAAGTGACTAATAAGATACAATGTTTTTGCCCTTGATAAGATTTCTCTTTCCCATCTTCTTCTGGGGCCACCTCTAAATGGGACAGCAGGACCATAGGAGTCCACTTTCAGTGGACAAGCTGTGTGTAAACTCTGCTTTGTTCTTTTCCTCCCTGGTCAACTGGCTATAGGAAATACTCCATGAAATTACAGATATAAGAAGTGATGGGAGGGCAGGACCACAGTATATGAGATGTCCCCACAGCTGGGTTTGGGTGACAGGCCACGCATATGCTCAAGTGAACACACATGGTGCCTCCAATTGTAACACTCCTTCCAGGCAGTTTGTGCCGGAGCCTTCTCATTCTTTGTGCATCTAAAGTCCTGTAATCATAATTCCAGTGTTTTTTTGTGTGTATCAGATTTTGGTATGCCAGCTTTGCCAAAGAGTCTCTTTCCATCTTTATGTTCTACATATTAAGTAAAAATATCAGTCCTTGAAATTTTGTCAGCCTCTACTTTTTTTGATTATGCGATTTTGATTTAATGTTAAAAATTCAATCAATATAACTCACTATATTAATGAAACAAACAAGAAAAGTTATACAATTATCTCAAGAGATGTAGAAAGCTCATTCAGTAACATTCAGCATCCATGGCAAGCAGGCCTTGAATCCAGCCCCAGCAGGGCCTTCCTACTGCCTCTGAGGGCTACTTTGTGAATTATGTTTTTATTTATTTTTATTGGAGGATAATTGCTTTATAATATTGTGCTGGTTTCTGCCATACATCAACACGAATCAGCCACAGGTATGCATATGCCCCCTCCCTCCTGAACCTCCCTCCCGTCCCTTTCCCCATCACACCCCTCTAGGCTGTCACAGAGCACTGGGCTGAGCTCTCGGTGTCACGCAGCAAATTTCCACTTTTTGTCTGTTTTACGTACGGCAATGTATGTGTCTCCATGCTAGTCTCTCAGTTCGCCCCACCATCTCCTTCCCCCCACTGTGCCTGTTCTCTGTGTCTGCGTCTCTACCGCTGCCCTACAAATAGGTTCATCAGTACCACTGTCAGATTCTACTCTGAAATCATTTGGGTATTTATGTGTTTTTGGTGATTAGATCCTGAACAATCTTTTCACTTTCTTCTATAGTTATTGGACCACTCAGTTATTCCACCGCTTATTGAGTCAACTTAGGTAATTTATGTATTTCTAGTAATGTCTATCCACAACAGCTTTCTAATTTACCTGTTTTCAAAAAATTTTTGACATTGTATTATACATGTCATTTGCACAAAATCTGTATCATCTTCTCTGTATCATTCCCTTTGCCATTTCTCAGAATACTTTTCCATGATCTGTCTCTTTTCTTCTTAGTCAACCTAGCAGTCTAATCAGATCTTAATTTTATCAATTCTGTTTGGTTTTTCTGTCATTATTTTTTTACACTTTCTTTATTCCTCTCTCTTACTTTCCTGAGAGTATTTTATTATACCTTTCCAGCNGAATACTTTTCATGATCTGTCTCTTTTCTTCTTAGTCAACCTAGCAGTCTAATCAGATCTTAATTTTATCAATTCTGTTTGGTTTTTCTGTCATTATTTTTTTACACTTTCTTTATTCCTCTCTCTTACTTTCCTGAGAGTATTTTATTATACCTTTCCAGCTTTTCGAATTGAATATTCAGGATATTCTAAAAAACCATCCTAACAGTTATCTGCTTGCCTGTAAGCTCCATAGAGAAACCTCTCTCCTTTGGCCACCGCCCTACCCCCAGCATCTACAGCTGTGCTGGCCTATAGCAGGCACTCAGAATATCTTTGTGCAGGGAATGAGACATTGACTTTACACAAAAAAGCTTAAGACGATGACAGTGCTCTGAGGAAATATTCAGTCAGAGTATTAGGTTTTGGTGTGAGATATTGTTAGCCCTTTCAGGCATTTTGTCATCAGATTAAAAAAAATTTTCACTTTAACTTGAGCTAGTTAGAGGAATTGCCGACTCAATGGACATGAGTTTGAGTAAACTCTGGGAGACGGTGATGGACAAGGCCTGGTATACTGCAGTCCATGGGGTCGCAAAGAGTCGAACATGACTGAACTGAACTGAGAACTGAGTTAGAGGAATATTTGAAAATTTCCAAGTGGTTAGACTTGAGGTGAAGACCTCATCTTTTTTGTTGGTAACTTCTAGATTTATTACGTTATGAGCAGGGAATGTGCCTCATCTGATTTCTCCTTTTTGGTTTCTGAGATTTTTGTGGCCTGTGTGTTATGTGGTGAATTTTTATTTTTGTTCTATAACGATCTGAAAATAAACCAGATAGTTAACCTTTGGGCTACACATGAAGCTTGTTAAATTTCATATTCAAACCTTCTCTTTACTCAATTTGATTTTAGGTTATGATAAACCCTTCCACTATGCCTATGTTTTGGTTGAAGTTCTTTTTTATTTCACATCTTCCTGGCAGACTATACTTTTTATCTGAAAAAAATTTATATTATTTATCTTGCTTAATGTGTCTTGTCTTGAATTCTACTTTGTCTGATATGAACGTATCCTACATTGCTTTGTCAGCTTTTGCCTGGATTATCTTTGCCAGACCTTTCATGCTAATCTTGTTATTTTGTTATAAGTGAATATTTTGTAACTGACTGGTCTATAACTGGATTTGTGTGTATGACTGTGTAGAAGAATATGTGCGTGTGTGTGTGTGCCTGTATGTGAGACAACAAAGGACACAGACATAGAGAATGGACTTTTGGCCTCAGAGGAAGTAGGAGAGGACGAGATGATCTGGGAGAATGGCATTGAAGCATATATACTATTATATAAGAAACGAATCACCAGTCTATGTTTGATACAGGATGCAGGAGGTTTGGGGCTGATGTACGGGGATGATCCAGAGAGACGTTGTGGCGTGGGAGGTGGGAGGGGGATTCGGGATTGGGAGCTTGTGTACACCTGTGGTGGAAAGAAAAAAAAAAACAACATTTAAGTGTAAGTCACAGGTGTACTGTAACAATAAAATGTTTGGTCTTCCTGCCATTCAATTTCATGTTTTCTGTTAATTATTCTTTCTCAATATTTTCTTTTTCCCCTTTTCTGAATTTTGTTGGGTTGACAAAGCATTGACTGTTACTTGTTTTTCCTCTTGTGTTTTTAACTTCCATATCATATCCATATTATTATTAGTTGTTGTTCAGTTGCTAAGTTGTGTCCGACTCCTTTTGACCCCATGAGCTGCAGCACGCCAGGCTTGCCTGTCCTTCACTATCTCCTGGAGTTTCTCAAACTCATGTCCATTGAGCTGGTGACTCCATCCAACCATCTCATCCTCTGTCCCCCCTTCTCCGGCCCTCAATCTTTCCCAGCATCAGGGTCTTTTCTGGTGTGTTAGCTCTTCGCATCAGGTGGCCAAAATATTGGAGCTTCAGCATCAGTCCTTCCAGTGAATATTCAGGGTTGATTTCCTTTAGGATGGACTGGTTTCATCGCCTTGCTATCTAAGGCTTTTCCAGCACCACAGTTCAAAAGCATCAGTTCTTTGGCACTCAGTCATATTATTAGGACTCATCTTTAAATTACAAGCAAATGTATTTCAACGTACCATTTCTTATTTACATTAAGAATTGAATAGAATATGGTTTATCCACTGAAAAAGACATGTCTTTTATAAGAGATGGATACTCAACTTAAATTGGCTTAAGAAAGATTTTCATAACTGAGGAGCCCGGATGTCCAGACTAAGTTTTGATGCCAGCTTCTCAGAGAGCTATCTAGAATACTAACTGCTGGCATCTGGCAGGCTGGTGGAAAATTGAACTTTGACTGTTGAGATAAGGGTAGCTTTCAGTGGACATTCAGCTTGTTACCAGGCAACCTGAGCTTCCACAGTCATTTGCTGGGTAATTCCCCACTCCCCCATCATGTGCTTATTATTTTCTATTCCCTGGAATAATTTAATGAGGATTGAGAATGTCCATTCCTTCAGCTTTGTAGAACTCACCTCTGAAATCTTTTTTAGGGATTAGCTCTTTAACAACTTTCTCTATTTATTTTAGTAGATTTATCTATTTAGACTTTTTCTCTCTTCTGGGGTCAGTTTTAATAAATAATGTATTCCTAGAAAATCAATATTTCAGCTAGATATTTCAAAGTTATTTGCATAGAGTTATGCAGAGAAACATCTTATAATTTTGAAATTCCCTCAGTTTCATAGGTTATTCCCACTTCTCTTTCTTGTCTTGGATGTGTGTGCTTTCTCATGCATAATCGTCTCTCATTGTCTGACCGACAGATGGAATCAATGCTCAGAGCAACCTGGGAGCTCACCTGTTGAAGATGACGGTGCTTCTTTCATCCTGGGTCTTGGGAAAACTGTGGGCAGCAAAATCCCATCTCGCTCTACCCCTTCCAGTTGGACTTCACATAAGCAAAAACTAAACTATTGTGCTAAGCACCTGATGTTTTTGGAATTTACTCATTACAACACCTTAGCTAATATACAGATTTTCTTCTATTATTTTTATTTTTATTTTTTTTATTAGTAGAAATTAAGCAGAAATTTTATTTCCAAGTTCTTCAAAGATTAAAACAAACACAAATAAAGTATTCTTTTAAGTGTCCCAAATTAAATCAAAGGCACATCATCAAAATAATACACCTGTGACATTAAAAATTCATTTAGGTTGTCATATTTTCACATTACTTTAAAAAAATCATTTGCCATGCTCTGTAGATCACATTTAAATATGAAATAATTTAGTGTTTTTTTTTAAGTAAAACCACCCCTATAAAGCAGAGGAACTTAAGAAGACAAAGATCAAATCTGCTTCATATACAGGATGAGGCCGTCTCATACAGAAAACAACATTCATCTTTTCAAACAAGTTGCGAAGAAACAGACCCCATGCTTAGTGATGAAAATAAAACAATTTCCTCATTTAGAAAAATCAAGACATCATTTGATTAACAAAGCCCACTCATCCCCCAATTTTATACTTGCTTGTCTTCATTTAGAAATTATAAATTCATGAGAAAAGAACAAATTTTGTTATGGTATAAAGGTCTTAGTTGGGGACAGCAGATTACAAATATTCAATTTTTTAACAAAGAATACTGTTTTCCTTCCCAAAATGTAAACATCTAGTAAATAAAACATACATAACATTCCAGGCATAGAAACGCTAGTAATTCACTTAATGAAAGAAGTGTATCTTAGTATATTTGGCGGTAAGGTTTTTGTTAAAGTATAAAGCACTTCAGCAAAGAATCAGGCCATTATTATTTAAAATCTACACCTTCAGCCAGTTTCCTTATTTGAGTAGAAACATCAACTTCTGTAGAATGTTGGCTAAAGGACCAGGTCACAGGAAAGGTCCTGTGAAACATCTAGAAGTCATGTGGTTAGAGAAGTATTTTCTTGAAATTTGGAGGCAGTCATTCATCAGTTTGTGCTTGAAAGCATTCTTCAGGGAACTTCTTCTCTACAGTCTTCAGAGTAAAGCACAGGATCTGGGCTCCCGAAAGGGATTGCTTCCAGCTGGAACACCCACCAGCAGGGCATCCTTGCAGGCATTCTGCATGCAGTACTGTTGAAGCTCTGCAGCCGCCTGAGAGACCATGATCCTCTCCACGCCGGCCTCCAGCTTGAGCTGCTCCACCAGGCGCTGCAAGGCGCTCACGCTCTATTATTTTTATAATTTCATTGTTACAATTAAGATCCATTTGGAATTTTAGGAGAGGAAGTAACACGGAAAGCTATCCTTTTTTTTTTTTTTAAGATGCATGGTGAGTTATACCAGACCTTTATTAAATGGCATTTTCCTCTCTGATTTAAAATGCCATCTTTACCTTAGACTAAATTCTCCTATCACTTCTATCCTTTTTTTGAAGTCTTAATTTTTCTTTAATTGGTCTGCTGAAAAGCCAGGACCGACTGCTATTGGTCTTGATTGTTCTTTATCAAGTTTTTGCTGAGATGTACTGTGCTTTTTCAAATATAAATTCAAATCTTTCTTTACTTAAGGAAAGTTTTCCCCTTTCTTGAGCTCTTTGTTCTCTCTTGCCACATCCCTTTTTGCATTTTCAGAATTCTCCTTTAAAGAGGTATGGATGTGAGAGTTGTACTGTGAAGAAAGCTGAGTGCCGAAGAATTGATGCTTTTGAACTGTGGTGTTGGAGAAGACTCTTGAGAGTCCCTTGGACTGCAAGGAGATCCAACCAGTCCATTCTGAAGGAGATTAACCCTGGGATTTCTTTGGAAGAAATGATACTAAAGCTGAAACTCCAGTACTTTGGCCACCTCTTGCGAAGAGTTGACTCATTGGAAAAGACTCTGATGCTGGGAGGGATTGGGGGCAGGAGGAAAAGGGGATGACAGAGGATGAGATGGCTGGATGGCATCACTGACTCAATGGATGTGAGTTTGAGTGAACTCTGGGAGTTGGTGATGGACAGGGAGGCATGGCATGCTGNATTGGAAAAGACTTTGATGCTGGGAGGGATTGGGGGCAGGAGGAAAAGGGGATGACAGAGGATGAGATGGCTGGATGGCATCACTGACTCAATGGATGTGAGTTTGAGTGAACTCCGGGAGTTGGTGATGGACAGGGAGGCCTAGCATGCTGCGATTCACGAGGTCGCAAAGAGTCGGACACAATTGAGCAACTGAACTGAACTGAACTGAATGATTAGTGATGTTAAGCTTTTATTCATATGTTTGTTGGCCATTGATGCTGTTGTTGTTGTTCAGTTGCTAAGTTTTGTCCAACTGTTTGCAACCCCATGGACTGCAGCATGTCAGCCTTCCCTGTCCTTCACTATTTCCTGGAGTTTACTCCAACACATGTCCTTTAAGTTGGTGATGCCATCCAACCATCTCATCCTCCATTGCCCCCTTCTCTTCTTGCCCTCAATCTTTCCCAACACCAGGGTCTTTTCCAATGAGTCAACTCTTCACAACAGGTGGCCAAAGTATTGGAGCTTCAGCTTCAGCATCAGAACTTCCAATGAATATTCAGGGTTAATTTCCTTTAGGATTGACTGGTTTGATCTCTTTGCTGTTCCAAGGGACCCTCAAGAGTCTTCTCCAGCACCACAGTTCAAAAACATCAATTCTTCAGCACTCAGCCTTCTTTATGGTTCAACTCACATCCAAACATGACTACTGAAGAAACCATAGCTTTACCTATATGGCCCTTTGTCAGCAAAGTAATGTCTCTGCTTATTAATATGCTGTCTAGGTTTGTCATATCTTTTCTTCCAAGGACCAAGGGTCTTAATTTCATGGATATTTATACATTTTTTTTGAATGTCTATTCAAGTCCTTTTCCCATTTATGAATAGGGCTATTTATTTGATGTGAATTGTAATAATTCTTTAAAAATTGTAGTGTTAACCCTTCATTAGATATATGATTTGCAAATTCTTTTTTCCCCACTCCTATGTTGCCTTTTTACTCTGTGAATTGTGTTCTTTGATGCAGAAAAGTTTTACATTTTGATTTGTTGGCTCAGTGGTGAAGCATCTGCCTGCAATGCAGGAGATGCAGGTTCATTCCCTGGGTTGGGAAGAACCCCTGGAGAAGGAAATGGCAACCCACTCCAATATTCTTGCCTGGAAAATTCCATGGACATGTTCCTGGCGGGCTAGAGTTGGACATGACTTAGCGACTAAACAATCTATTTTTACTTTTGTTGCCTGTACTTTTGGTACCAAATCCAATGTCATGAAGCTTTTTTTTCTACGTTTTCTATGTTTTATAGCTTTAGGTCTTATGCTTAGGTTTTTTTATTCATTTTGAATTAATATTTGTATATGGTATAAGATAAGAGTCCTACTTCATTCTTGCATGGGTGTATCCGGTTTTCCCAACATCATTTGTTGACAGATTGTCCTCTCCCATTATAAAGCCTTGACACTTTTGTCAAAAATTATTTGACCAGGGACTTCCCTAGTGGCCCAATGGCTAAGACTCCACACTCCCAATACAGGGGATTGGGGTTCAATCCCTGGTCAGGGAACTAGATCCCACATCCCCCAAATGAGAGTCCGAGTTCCGCGACTATAGATTGTGAATGCCGCAGAAGATCCAAGATTCCGAGTGCCACAACTAAGACCCAGCACAGCCAAATAAACTTTTTTTAAGTTAAAAAATTTATTTAACCACATATGTGAAAGTTTGTTTCTGGGCTTTGTATTCTATATGTTTCATAATTAAAATATGCCATTTAACTACTGTAAATTTACAATAATAATTGAAAATGAGATGTATGAGATCTCCAACTTCATTCTTCAAGACTGTTTTGAGTATTTGGGGTCCTTTGAGATTCCACATGAATCCTAAAGATGTACTTCTATTTCTGCAAACTCATTGAGGAGTTTTGCTAAGGAGTGCATTAGCTGTAGATTCATTCAGTAGCATTAATGTTTTAACATTGTCTTTTACCTTCTTGGTTGTTTATTATGAACAATTTTATTCTTTTGATGCTACTGTAAGTAGAATTGTTCTCTTAATTTCCTTTTCAGATTTTAAAAAGTTTTTTATTTAATAATTTTTTATTTAAAAGTATTTATTTATTTATTTATTTTTGGCTGTGCTGGGTCTTCGCTGCTGCATGCGGACTTTCTCTAGTTGCGATGCACAAGTTTCTCATTGCAGTGGCTTATCTTGTTTGGAGCACAGACTCTAGGGTGCATGGTCTCAAGTAACTGGGATGCTAGGGCTTAGTTGCATGTGGAATTGTCCTCAAGCCAGAGATCAAACCTGTGTCCCCTGCGTTGGCAGGCAAATTCTTAACCACTGAACCACCAGGGAAGTCCATAATTGATTTTTAAAATTCAGTTTATTTCAACTAAACTAAAAAGAAATAGTTCACCCACTTTTCACACCATCCCTACTGCCACCTCTGGTAACAATCAAATTCTTCTCTGTAGCTATGAACTTAGTTTTATTTTAGATTTCACATGTAAGGAAGATCATATGTATTTCTTTTCCTCTGACTTATTTTTCTTAGTGTAATGCCCTCAAAGTCCATCCATGTTGTTGCAAATGGAAAACCTTTATCTTTTTCTACAGATGAATACTATTTCATTGTATATTTGTGTAGGTGTATATAATACACATAATAATATAATACACATACATTTATCTGCTCATTATGAACTCTGGGAGTTGGTGATGGACAGAGAGGCCTAGCATGCTGCGATTCATGGGGTCACAAAGAATCAGACACGACTGAGCGACTGAACTAAACTGAACTGATATAATACACATACATTTATCTGCTCATTATGAACTCTGGGAGTTGGTGATGGACAGAGAGGCCTAGCATGCTGCGATTCATGGGGTCACAAAGAATCAGACACGACTGAGCGACTGAACTAAACTGAACTGATATAATACACATACATTTATCTGCTCATTATGAACTCTGGGAGTTGGTGATGGACAGAGAGGCCTAGCATGCTGCGATTCATGGGGTCACAAAGAATCAGACACGACTGAGCGACTGAACTAAACTGAACTGATATAATACACATACATTTATCTGCTCATTATGAACTCTGGGAGTTGGTGATGGACAGAGAGGCCTAGCATGCTGCGATTCATGGGGTCACAAAGAATCAGACACGACTGAGCGACTGAACTAAACTGAACTGATATAATACACATACATTTATCTGCTCATTATGAACTCTGGGAGTTGGTGATGGACAGAGAGGCCTAGCATGCTGCGATTCATGGGGTCACAAAGAATCAGACACGACTGAGCGACTGAACTAAACTGAACTGATATAATACACATACATTTATCTGCTCATTATGAACTCTGGGAGTTGGTGATGGACAGAGAGGCCTAGCATGCTGCGATTCATGGGGTCACAAAGAATCAGACACGACTGAGCGACTGAACTAAACTGAACTGATATAATACACATACATTTATCTGCTCATTAT
>SJYV01030848.1:150487-180920 GCA_006410875.1 Neotragus pygmaeus
CAGTCCATTCTGAAGGAGATCAACCCTGGGATTTCTTTGGAAGGAATGATGCTAAAGCTGAAACTCCAGTACTTTGGCCACCTCATGCGAAGAGTTGACTCATTGGAAAAGACTCTGATGCTGGGAGGGATTGGGGGCAGGAGGAGAAGGGGACAACCGAGGATGAGATGGCTGGATGGCATCACCGACTCGATGAACGCGAGTCTGAGTGAACTCCGAGAGATGGTGATGAACAGGGAGGCCTGGTGTGCTGCAATTCATGGGGTCACAAAGAGTTGGACACGACTGAGCGACTGAACTGAACTGAACTGAACTGATGATTAATGACAGTAATTATCTTCTTATGTACCCATTGAACATCTATATGTCTTTGTTGGAAAAATGTCTATGTAGATCTTCTGTCCATATTTTAATCAGATTGTTTGGGTTTTTGCTATTGAGTTGTATGAGTTCTTTATATATTTTGAATATTATCCCCTTATCAGACATATGATTTGCAAATATTTCCCCCCACTCAGTAGGTTGCTTTTTCATTTTGTTGATGGTTTCCTTTACTGTGAAGAAGCTTTTTAGTTTGATGCAGTCCTACTTGTTTATTTTGCTTTTGTTACCTTTGCTATTGATGTGAAATCCAAAAAATTATCACCAAGAACAATGTCAAGGAGATTACTGCCTATGTGTTTTCTTCTGGAATTTTTATAGTTTGAGGTCTTGCATTCAAGTTTTTCATCCATTTTGGGTTAATTTTTATGCATGGTGTAAGATAGCAATCCCCAGTTTCTTTTTTCTGTATGTGGCTGCCCAGTTTCCCCAGCACCATGTATTGAAAAGACTGTCCTTTCCCCAGTGTATATACTTGGCTGCTTTGTTATAAATTTACCGTATGTGTGTATGGGTTTATTTCTGGACTTTCTTTTCTATTCCATTGATCTGTGGGTCTGTTTTTATGCCAATGTCATACTGTTTTAATTTCTATAACTTGGTACTATTGTTTGAAATCAAGGAGCTCCAGCTTTGTTCTTCTTTCTCAGTACTGCTTTAGCTATTCAGACTCTCTTATGATTCCATACAATTTTTAGGGCTTTTTGTTCTATTTCTATTAAAAATGTCATTGGAATTTTGAAAATGATTGCTTTCTATGTGTAGACTGCTTTGGGTGGTATGAATATTTTAATTCTTAGGAGAATTAACAATATTAATTTCTTCATTTCTTTCATTTCTGTCCTTCATTTCCAATATATAGGTCTTTCACCTCAGTTTAATTTATTGCCAGCTATTTTTTTTAATGCCATTGTAAATGGGATTATTTTCTTAATTTCTCTTTCTGATAGTTCATCATTAGTATACAGAAAATTAAACATATCTATTCATTTATTAGGCTGGGTCAAGTCTTAGCTTTGCAGGATCTTTGTTGTGCCATGTGGAATTTTTTTAGTGCATGGACTTTCTAGTTGTGGCATGTGGGCTGCAGAGTGAGCAGGCTCAGTAACTGTGGGGCATGGGCTAGGTTGCTCTGTGTCGTGTGGGAGCTTAGCTCCCCAACCAGGAATCAAATGCATGTCCTTGCATTGCAAGGAGGATTCTCAACTACTGTACCATCAGGGAAGTCCCAGAAAATTAAACGTGTTTGTGTGTGTGTGATTTTGTATCCTGCAACTTTGCTGAATTCATTTATTTGTCCTAACAGGTTTGGGGTGTGTGTGTGTGTGTGTAAGCTTTAGAGTTTTCAACATATAAGATCATATCATCTACAAATTTTGATTTTTTAAAATTTATTTTTCTCCTGAATTACTCTGGCTAGGACTTCCAGTAATATGTTGAATAGAACCGATGAGAGTTGGAATCCTTTACTTGTTCCTAATCTTAGAGGAATAACTTTCAGATTTTCACTTTTCAGTATGATGTTAGCTGTGGGCTTGTCATATATGACATTTATTGTATTGAAGTATTTTCCCTTTACACCTGCTTTGTTGAGAGCTTTCATCATGAAAGGGTGTTGAATTTTGTTGCATGCTTTTTCTGTATCGGTTGAGACGATCATATGATTTTTTTCCTTCTTTTTGTTAATTTGGTGTATTTCATTCATTGATTTTCACATGTTGAACCATTTTTGTATCCCTGGAATAAATCCCATGTGTTTGTGGTATATAATTCTATTATTAAGGTGCTAATCCTATTTAGTACTTTGTTGAGGATTTTTGAAACAAAATTTATAGAAATGTTGATCTGTAGTGTTTTTTTTTCAATATCTTTATCCATCTTGGTATGAGAGTAATTCTGGCCACAAAGAATGAATTGAGAAAAGTTCTTTTCCATTCTGTGGGAGAATATATGAGAAGTTGGTAATACTTTTTCCTTAATCACCATGTTGTGTGTTAGTTTGTAATGTTACTCTTCATCACTTGTCTTATCAAACTTTGTCTCTGCTCTCCTGTATTTCTGACTTAATTTACTGCAACTGCATTACTGCAGTAGCTATTTCTGACTGCAGTAATTCTAGCACCTAACATTTGATTACTCTTTTGGCATGGCGATTTGGCTTGCAAAATCCAAATCTCACTACTATTGTAAGGAGTGTAGAAGAAGTTAGGTTTATCTGAGGCCAAACTGAGAAAGTAATTGATAAAGTTGGAAAAGCTGGAGCAGTGGTTCTCCATCTATCAGATTTACTATGCCCTTTAAAAATATTTTTAACTTCCCTTTTGTTCTTCTGAAGTGAACTTCCTAGATAAAATATCTATACTCATACTTTAAGAAATTATTATATGAAGGTAAATAAAAGTGCTAAATTTAATAACATGCATTTCAGTGTGTAAATTATAAGTCAAACTTCACTAGAAGACATTACAAAGATGTAGCAGAGGCTTGCATCTTTATGCAGAATTAAATATGAAAGCTATGAATATAGGCTCAAACAAATGCAGGTTTATTGCAGTGGTACTACATACTATTAGCACTAGTGCATTGCTGTTTGGTACGGTGGTGAACATTTTATTGGTGACTGGTGAAATTTTATTGGTGAAATCCTAAAGAACATTTTCCTTTGATTTGCATAATATTTGCATTCCTGGAAATTTCAGTAAGCAATTAAACTTGGTAGGAACTTACTTTCCGTTTATGCTTTAAAAAGAATAAGTTTCTAGGCTCAGGTAATTATAAACAGATTTTATGCAACCTATGTGAATATCCCATTGGACAGTGAAAATTTACGCAGATTGAGCCAATTCTTAAATATGTATACTGTCCATTGCACATAGGGTGGGATGGCACAACTTAGCACCCTTTACTAAGTACAATGTCTTCCCTTCCATTCCTTGTTACAACCAAAAGTTCTTCTTTTCTTTGGCAGACATGACTTTTTTTTTTTTTTAAGCTTATGTATTTATTTTTATTTTTTGGCGATGGTGGGTCTTCGTTGCTGTGCATGGGCTTTCTCTAGTTGCGGTGGTGGGGTGGGGGTTCTACTCTGTTGCAGTACGTGGGCTTCTGATTGCAGTGGCTTCTCTTGTTGTGGGGCATGGGCTCCAGGCATACAGGCTTCAGTAGGTGCAGCACATAGGTTCTATAATTGCAACTTGTGGGCTCTAGAGCACTGGCTCAGTAGAAGGCTCAAGAGCTTAGTTACTCTGCAGCACGTGTGATTTTTCTGGGACCAGGGATTGCACTGGTGTCCCTTGCCTTGCAAGGCAGATTCTTAACCACTGAACCACCAGGGTAGTCCACCTCTCTCTCTTTTTTTTTTTGGCTGAGCTGGGTCTTTTTTGCTTTACGTGGGCTTTCTCCAGTTGTGTGACCAGGGTCTACTCTTTGTTGCAGTGCTCAGGCTTCTCTTGCGGCCGAGCACAGGCTCTAGGAGTATGGGCTTCAGTAATTGTAGAACCTGGGCTCAGTAGTTGCAGTTCCAGGGCTCTGGAGTAGGGGTTCAGTAGCTGTGGTGCATGAGCTTAGTTGATCTGCTGCATGTGGACTATTCCTGGACCTAACATCGAACCCATGTCCACTACATAAGCAGGCAGATTCTGATCCACTGTACCACCAGGAAGTCCCATAAATTTTGAAATGCCATATATGAGGCAATAATTACCCCCACTGAGAACTACCAGGATAAAGTGATGAACAGAAGAAATTTACTGATAGATTCTTGAGGAAGGGAAATAATGAAATCAAAATCACGTTGTGGAATATTCCAATAGCTGCTTTCCAGGTGTAAGGGTTAATTTTTTTTTAAGTAATTTCCTTTAATTAGTTTGTTTACAGCAGCCATAGTCTATAAGGCATTTCACACATGTTACATGTCTCAGACCAACTGTGAACTTAGCATCTCCATTATTTTACAAATGAGTCATGATTGTAGAAAATAATTTTTTAAAGAGTTATCTTTTTAAAAACAATTTTTATTTATTTTTCAGCTGTGCTGGGTCTTTGTTGCTGTGAGGGCTTTCTCTGGTTGCAGCAAGAGGAGGGCTATTCTCTAGTTTCAGGCTTCTCATTGAGGTAGCTTCTCTTGTGGAAGACGGGCTCTACAGAGAGAGGACTTCAGTAGTTGTGGTACATGGGCTTACTGCCCTATGGCATGTGGAATATTTCCAGACCAGGGATCGAACCCATGTCCCCTACATTGGCAGGCAGATTCTTAACCACTGGATCACCAGGGAAGTTCACTAAAAGTCATTTTAAGGAGGGAGCTAGCGTTAGAATCCAGATATAGTTTCAAACCAAATATTCTTTTCATTATATCATAGAAATTCTAGGATGAAGGCAGAGAAAAAAAATTAAGAGGAAAATCTTAGACTTACAGAAAGATTAGAATTAAAAAGCTTTTGATTAGAGAGCTTTATAGTGACTATCACTGACATTCTGGGAAGAAAGGTGATCAAATCTTATTGTCAAACAGGATTTATTACTATAATCCCCCTTTTTATTCTTATAGTATCTTAATATGCAGCTGACAGACATAATGCAAAATGTGAAGCGTATAATAAATCGCTATACTGTGGAAGAGAATATGCATGCTGGAAAGAAAATATCCCTTATAGAACATAAGAAATGGAGAGGAAGCTTGCTGGAGAAAATAGTTGCTTGTGCTAAGACTGCTCAAATTAAAGACAAGACTCTTGCCTACATTCTGGCCTGGTTGGAAGAATGGAGTAAGTTTCTAGAAGTGACTTAAAGTTAATGAAAAACCTACAGAACAGAATTATAAGTAAATTTTGAAGGATTAGAAGACTAAAGAAAGAAAGCCTAAGATGGTTAAACAGTTGCTCTCTGTTTCAGGAAGAATAAAATAAGGAAAACAAGTTTGCTCACTTAGCATGCTCCTGCCCAATGTCTTAATGCTTCCTAGTCCCTTGCCTGGAACATTTTCTACCAGGTAGCCACATGGTTTATTCTCTGCTTATACTTCACTTTAAAATGAGGTGTTCTCTGACCATCCCCATTTCTCTACACCCTGGCACTGGCTGTTATTCTTTACAATTTTTTATTTTTGTGTATAGCTTTTCTTACCATCTGGCACACTTTATAATTAATAATTAATATTTTTTAAATTTTTGTTTGTTTCCTTTCACTAGAATATGAATAGTAATAAAATCAGGGAATTTGTTTTAGTCAATGCTGTGTCTTCAGCATCTAGAACAGTATATGACAGAGGAGACTCTAGTTGAGTGAAAGAATGAATAAGCTAAGAATACAAAAAAGAGAAATTTCATTTAGTTACAAGAAATCTCATATGACAAGAGTTATGAAATACTAGAAAACTTACCAAGGGAGTTAATTGGGGTTTTAATCCCCAGTATTAAAGCATACAATCACATTTTAGATCTTTATCCCTGATAACAGATAATTAAACCAATTAGACACCTTGGCATCCCACTCCAGTACTCTTGCCTGGAAACTCCCATGGACAGAGGAGTCTGGTGCGCTGCAGTCCATGAGGTCGCTAAGTGNACAATCACATTTTAGATCTTTATCCCTGATAACAGATAATTAAACCAATTAGACACCTTGGCATCCCACTCCAGTACTCTTGCCTGGAAACTCCCATGGACAGAGGAGTCTGGTGCGCTGCAGTCCATGAGGTCGCTAAGTGTCGGACACGACAGAGTGACTTCACTTTCACTTTTCACTTTCATGCAATGGAGAAGGAAATGGCAACCCACTCCAGTGTTCTTGCCTGGAGAATCCCAGGGACAGAGGAGCCTGGTGGGGAGGCCATCTATGAGGTTGCACAGAGTCAGATACGACTGAAGCTACTTAGCAGCAGCAGCAACTATATTTTAAGCATATTTTCATGCCCAAGATTTACTATTCAATCTTCTATTCCAAGTCTTTTCTTTTTTCATTTCTTTACAGAGAAAAGCCTCAGAATAGAAATAGGTATAAGATATCTGTATTTCCCAATACTACAATATTGACTAGGTAGCCAAAATTGTAAGCCTATATGGTTATAATTATTTTTCTGCACAAAAGTAATTTTTTTACTCTCTTCAAGATGTCACTTTGTCTGAGATCACTGAAATTGATATTGAAGAACACCATCACTGTTTAGCACAAATGGAGATGTTACCAGAAACATTCAAAGCTATTGAGAGCAATGTCAGGATACTAAGCAGAATTAGTACATATTTGCTTGAAGAAAAGAACAAACAAAAGAAAAAAACAGGTAAGAGTGCTCTAAGACATTGCATATAGATTTTACTTTTCTAAAATATAGCTTTATTGAGGTATAATTTACAAACCATAAAGTTTAACCACAATAGTTGTATAATTCAATGGCTTTTAATACATTTAGAGCTGTGCAACTATCACCACAGTCTAACTTTAGAACATTTTATGATCCACAAAAGATCCTTCAGGCCCATTTGCAGTCAATCTTCATTCCCACTTTCAGCCCCAGACAATCAATAATCTATTTTCTATCTCAATAGTTTGCCTTTCTTGGATATTTCATAAAATGGAATCATATTTTCACATAGTCCTTTATGTCTGGTTTCTTTCATTTAGCATAATGTTTTGACATTCAGCCGTGTTACAAAATGTAACACGCAGTTTTAGTTTGTAGTTTGTAGTTTCTTCCTTTCTAGTGCCAATTGTACACCATTGTTTGCATATACCAAACCTTATTTATCCATTTACCAGTTTATTTGTATTGCTTCTACTTTTTCATTTTTTTGAATAATGCCACTATGAACACACATGTATGTTTTTGTATGAACATAAATTTTCATTTCTTTTTGGAGATACCTAGGAGCAGAATTTCTATGTCATTTAACTATTGCTGGTAAACATATATTTAACTTTTTAAGAAATTATTAGCTGATTTCCCAAGTGATAGCATCATTTCAATTTTCACCAGCAATGTATTAGGGTTCCACTTACTTCACATTTTCAACAACACTTGTTATTGTCCTTTTTTTTTTTTTTAGTATAATTGCTTTACAATGTTGTGTTAGTTTCTACTGTCTTTTTTATTATAGCTTTCCTAATAGGTGGGAAGTGGTTTCTCATTGTGGCTTTAACTTGCATTTCCCTGACTAATGATGTTGAGCACTTTTTCGTGTGCTTATTGGTCATTCCTATATTTTCTTTGATGAAACATCTATTCAAATACTTAATCATTTTCATTATTGAGTTTTAAGAGCTTCTTAGATATTCTGGATACAAGTCCTTTTTCAGAAAAGTAATTTGAAAGTGTTTTCTTCCAGTATGTGGCTTGTCTTTTCATTTTCTTAATGGTGCCTTGAAGCCCAAGAGTGTTTAATTCTGGTGAAGTTCCATCAGTTTATCTTTTTTTTTTCTTATATGGATCATGGTTTTAGTGTTGCATTAAGAACTTGTATTGTTATGCCCAAAGTCCGAGTCCCCAAAACTGAGAGAATAAGACGTCCACAGCAATGCAAAAGCATGAAGGCGTTTTATTGCTAGCTCGAGCTAGGGCTCCCGTCTCATCCAGCACAGTGGAGTCTTGAGGAGAGCCCCGAGCTCTACATCACGGCTACTTTTATACAGGCGGTTCTTAGTACAGCTGACGGTAATAATTGGCTGAGCTGTACACGCCGCACGGTTTTCAAATCACACAAATCACAAAATCTCATTGGTCAAATCACACAAATCACAAAATCTCATTGGCTCCAGTTTGAATCAAAATCCCAATTCTGATTGGCTCGTGTTTGGCGCGAGCAGGACTTTCCCAAGGTGTGGTTTCCTGGAATCATGACTCAGGCTTAGTATATAGCTTGTTGAGCCTGTCATGGCTCCCGTCTGGCTCTAACATTCCCCCTTGTCTTTTGATCATATAGAGGAATCCTCCTGGGGCAGGGTCTGATTGGGGCCCGCACTTTGGGTCTGGATGGGTTCTATTGTCTGGCTAATAACTAGAATTCCTCCAGGGTATGGGCCGGGCCACCTGACGTAGAGCTGGAAACCCCAAGATAGCCTGGAAACCTAAGACCTCTCCTGCTTAGCCGACTCCTGACTAAACATTACTTTTACCTGATCAATGTGGGAGCTGGGTGTATACCTGGCTCCGTCTCCAGGTAGGAGAGGGTTTTGGGGATAAACAAACGAGAAGTTGACCAAGTCCCGGTTTCCTACCTCCCAGCACCCCTCACCATCATTGGAGGTTACACAACTCCAGGACCAACAGAAGTAATGTTGTAAACCCCCATAAGTCTTCCAGTTGTTCGGCTTGTGTCCAGGGCATGCCCAGAATCCGTATCTCCTCAGCCATGGTCCCTCCCAACCACCACTGTCGATCAGTTTCCCCAGGCTAAAGTACAGATCCAGCCACCAAGTGTTTGGGGGATGAATTCCTGTGGTTGAGTTGAGTACCTCTCGTGTCAACCCATTTCGGAGTTTCCAGGTGATCTTGACTGATTGGTGTGGGTTGGCATTTGCAGCTCCAAGGTTAAAAAGGGCAGTCATCAGCAGACAAATCATGAGGCCTCCTGGGCCCCCTGGAGGACGAGCCTCAGTTTCAAAGGGTTTGATGGGTGAGGGCTTATGGTCCATTCTTTCGGAGCTTTGTCCTGTTCCTCCGGAGTGCCACAGCAAACGTGGTTGCAGTGCACCCAAGGTCCTATGCCGTCAACCTTTAGGGCAGTAGGGGTAGTAAGAAGAACAACATAAGGGCCCTTCCATCTGGGTTCTAATGTTTTGGACTGGTGTTGTTTGACCCACACCCAGTCCCCTGAGCCAATGTTATGTGAGGGGATCGTCCCCTTGTCCTGGCCCTCATGAATTTCTTTGACCAAGGACCAGATGTGCATATGCACCTTACTCAAAGCCAGTAGGGCCTCTCGGAATATCCGCAACGAAGGTTGCGGCTTGATTTTTCCCTCAAAAACAGGGCATACGGGAGGGGTACTCCCGTAAACAATCTCAAAGGAGGTCAGGTTTAACTTGTAGGCAGTATTGCGCACCTGGAAAAGAGCGAAGGGAAGGAGGGTCACCCAGTCCCTGCCAGTCTCTATTGCCAGTTTTGCTAAAATTTCTTTTAGGGTCCGATTCATCCTTGAGCTCTGGGGATTGTATTCACAATGCAGTTTCCATTTGGTCCCAAGGGCTAAGGCCAGTCCCTGAACAATTTGACTCACAAAAGCAGGTCCATTATCAGAGCCCATAGTTACTGGCAGCCCAAACCTAGGCACTATCTCTTCTAGGAGCTTCTTTTTTTTGCAACCACCATTGCTGTCTCTCTCTCAGTGGGGTAGGCCTCCACCCGCCCAGTTAAGGTATCTACCAAGACTAACAAGTAACAGTACCCATACTTGCCTGGCCTTACCTCAGTGAAATCTATTTCCCAGTGTTGTCCTGGCCTCTCCCCTTGGTATCTTATACCTATGTGCTGTCCCTTCCCTGGTCTCATCATCTGGGATGCTTTGCAGGCACGGGCTATGTCTTGTATGGCTGCTTTTTGTCAGGGAAACCGCTGGTGTGCTGTCTGTAAGAGTGACAGAGTCTTCTTTTCCCCAAATAGGTGGTCTGATGTAGGTGCATACAGAGTTGTCAGCCCAGATCAGCAGGGAGCAATAGGTTGCCCTCCTGGTCCCGGTACCATCCGTCCTTACTTGTAGAACGGTTGCTGTTTTCTCGAATCCAGTCCTGATTAGTCCTGATTACTTGGGGGCCAGTGGCAAGGTCCCCATTCCTGGTGCTGGCAATCCCATAGCCAATACGTGGGTCCCGTAGCTTTCTGTGGCAGCTTGGCGAGCTGCTGCGTTGGCAGCTCGGTTGCCTCAAGCCCCGAGATCTTTCCCTTTTTGGTGTCCCGGAACATGCACTATGGCTACCACCTGAGGCAGGTGGACCGCTGCCAAGAGTACGGATCCCAGGTGAGTTCTTGACTACCTTTCCCTCTGCCATTAGGAACCTCCATTCCTTGTATATTGAGCCATGAATATGCTCTTGAGATGCCTGCCTCACAGGTTCAGTCCAAGTCCAGTTTTGGCTTTCTTTACCTTCTTTATACAGTGGTCGGGCCTTCTTGGTGAACCCGATGATCCACAGTCCGCAGTGCTCAATAGTCCCTAAGAATTCCCTCACTTGGCGAGGGGTCACCGGCTCGGGAATCCACAGAATAGTCTCTTTCATGGCCTGCGTCAGCCACCTTCACCCCTGCTTCATCTTGTGCCACCTTCACTAGATTTCCCTTAGCCTGTCAATTTTTTTGCAACTTCTTCCTAATGTCTGGAGCTGCCTGATTCACAAATGCTAGTATAACTGCCGTGCGTGACTCATCAGCCTGTGGGTTTATGGGGGTATATTGTCTAAAAACTTCCATTAGCCTTTCTAGGAAGGCTGCCGGGTTCTCAGTTGGCTCCCGTCTAACCAAATTTACCTTGGCCAAATTGGTTGGTCTCCTGGCAGCTGCTCGAAGGCCAGCCATGAGAGTCTGGTGGTACACTTGGAGATGCTCCCTACCTTCAGCGCGCTCGAAATCCTAGTGGGGTCGCATCAGAGGGAATCCCTCATCAATTGGATTAGGCTGCATGGTAGGTCTTCCGTCCACCCCTGGAACGTTTTTCAACGCTTCTGACAAGATTCGTTCACGTTCCTCTGTAGTGAAGAGCACTGTAACAGCTGCTGACAATCATCCCAAGTGGGATTATGAGTAAAAAGGTCAATGAGGACAAAATTATACAGATTTCACTGCTCGAATGGTGGACAGGTTGATGGTTCCTGCTGGCGCCTATTTAGCAGTAAAAGTAGCTTATTCAGACTAGCAAAATATTACGGAATGAAACACAGGAGACGAGACAAACACACAGAGAGCGGAGACAATGCCTGCACACACAAAGATGCAACAAACAGAAGACAGACAAATATCGGCCAAGAACACAGTACTAGGTCTTCCTAGGGCCCCCTGAACCTTCTTATCCCTCGAGGTTACCTTACCAAAGGGAACTTCTCTCTCCCCCAAGAGTCAGCTGCCCTCCAGCATGCTTGCTGGGCCTTGGCCTTATGCTAGCTAGGACGACTAATTCGCCCCTGATTAGNAACTGAACTGAACTGAAAGTAACCTTCAGAGCTACTATGTATTAAAAACAATTGTAGTTGAAGATCTGTGTTTATGAACTGTTTATTTCATCATGTATTGGAGTATAGGGCTTCCTTTGTGGCTCAGCTGGTAGAATCTGCCTGCAATGCAGGAGACCTCGGTTCAATCCCCGGGTTGGGAAGATCCCCTGGAGAAGGGAACGGCTACCCACTCTAGTATTCCGGCCTGGAGAATTCCATGGACTGTATAATCCATGGGGTCACAAAGAGTCGGACACGACTGAGCGACTTTGACACCACTTCAAAGTGACCTTCATTTTGCAAACATGTTAGTAATTTCTGAATTCTCTTTCTCCTTCGTAAGAGCCTGCTCTAGTTTTATCTATGTGAAATCCTTCAAATCTCTCAAAAAATGTGGCTCAGAAGTTTTCCCAAATTATTTTTTAAATTGTATTTATTTGGTGACCCTGGCCTTTCTTGCTGCACACAGGTGTTCTCTAGCTGTGAGCAGCGGGGTCTCTTCCCTGATGGGGAGCATGGCCTTCTTGCCGCGGCTTCTCTCGCCGCAGAGCACGGGCTCTAGGCACGTGGGCTTTAGCAGTTGCAGCACGTGGGCTCAGTAGTTGTGGCTCACCGGCCAGAGAAAGCAGGCTTCTGCAGCTGTGGCACGTGGGATCTTCCCAGACCAGGGATCAGGTCCCCGTCCTCTCCACTGGCAGGCGGATTCTCATCCGCTGTACCACCAGGGAAGTCCCAAAGTATCTCCTGTTTACTGAGCTCACTCCTTTCCACCAGAGACCTGTTCTGCCTTTGTGCCTTTGTCTCCTCTTCTGAGTGTCTCTTTCTCCTCCTGTTCTTTATTATTATAGCTAATGTTTTGATTTCTCCTATTTATAATTTCCTCTCCAAGTGTTCTACTGCACACTGCCTCCATGGGATATTAAAAGGGATCATGAGAAAAAAGTTCAGTGGTTCAGTAAGTGTGATAAATGATGAGTTAAAATATTTTTTTAAAGTTACTGATGAAATAACACCAAATAATGGTGAGAATATAGTGGACACAGAGCCCCAGAAACTCCTATACATTTCAGGGGGAGTGTAAGCTAGTACTCTGTAAAGCAGTTTAGAGGTTTGCATGCACCTCAAAATTCCACTTCTAGGTAAAACCATCCAGGAAAAAGGTGAAACGTGTTCACACAGAGTCTAGTACAGAGAAGTATTCATAGCAGCTTTGTTCAAGCAAAAATCAGAAAACTAATTATTTACCAACAAGAAAATAGATAAACATGTTGTAATAAATATGTATCTTACCACGGAATACTCCTCAACCATTAAAAATGATGAACCTCAGACACATGCAGTAACGTAGGTGAATATTGCAAATAATACGTGGAGTGAAAGAAACCAGACACGAAGGAGCATATATTGTGTAAGAATCCATAAACATGAATCTTCAGAACAGGCAAAACTAATCTATTATTATAGATCAGTTGCCCTTGGGGCGGGGCAGAGGTGATGGGCCGGGGGAGTGAGGGGACTTCCTGGGGTGGTGAAAATGTTCAGTGTTGTACAAATGATAAGACTGTGGGTTATGTGGGTATGATCTTTAGTCAAAATTCATGAGACTGCACATAGTAACTGTGCTGAATGTAAAACAGAATAAAAGTGGTTATAAGACCTCTCAGAACCTTTGATGCCTAAGACCTACTATGGATATCAAAAGGAGGATGTGGGACACAAGGCTTCCTGGCCTCATCTGAGTCTTGCTGGGGAGGTACAGGCAGGAAGTGTTCCCTTCCAAGTGCAGAAACTGGGAGCAAATGGCCATGTGGGGGCAGGAGCCACAGGATCGCTTGTGCCTGGCAGCCCAGGTCTCATGGAGTTCTGCCCACACCACGAGGTTAGGGCAGGGGCGGGACAGGTCTCTGTGGCCTGTTCCAGAGGAGTCCAGGCCACTGTCCCTGCTCCCCACCCACCCAGTCTTACAGCTTTTGCCAGCGGGGCCTCAGGTGTCCACAAGGGATTAGGCTGTAATAACCAATAGCAGTAGAGAAGTTTCTGGCATGGCGGGAGCTGCCAGTGCTACCAAGACCCCCCTTGCTTTCCTCTGTGGTAATTGTGAGGCCTGTCCCCTCTGTCCTGTGTGAGCCCCCCACAGCCCTCACTGACTCAGCATGCAGTCCTAACTGGTGAAGCCTGAGCATCCAGCTCCCAAGGCCTCCTTCTGCCCCTCTGCTCAGCCCTGCCACCCAGAAGCTCTCTGGTGGGAAAACTGGTCCCAGTCTGGGTAGGTCATGGGCCGTGCTGCACCAGTGGGCTTCTCATTTTGCCTGTTATCTCCTTCTCAGCTTCTAGAAAGCCTGCAGAATCACTCATCTGTCAACAGCACCTTTACTGTTTTCTAACACTGCTATAGCGGCTTCCCAGGTGGCCCAAGTGGTAAAGAACCCACCTGCCAATGCAGGAGATGTAACAGATACAAGTTCAACCCCTGGGTCAGGAAGATCCCCTGGAGAAGGGCATGGCAACCCACTCCAGTACTCTGGCCTGGGAAATCCATGGACATTCCAAGAGCCTGGCGGGCTATGAAAGGGTCGGACACGACTGAAGCGACTTAGCACATGCGCATACAACACTGCTATAGAGATGTTTTTCTCTATAACATCTCTAGAGATGTTTTTCTCATTTTTCTCTTTCTTCTGTCGATGCAAAAGGGACAGAGCAGACACTTTATGAATGAACTAGGCTGTGTGTGTGCGTGTGTGTGTGCGTGCGTACGCAGATGTGTGAATGTCCATTCAGCCTGAGCCCAGGCAAAGAGAAGGGGCTGGAGGAGAGGCTGGGGAGGTGCCTGGCAGGCGGCCGAGAGCCAGCCCTGTGCAAGGTCCTTGCTGGGCACAGGAATGACATTGCTGTGTGGCGAGGCTGACAGATGCTCCACGGGAGATTAGGAAATAAGTCTGCATCTCCCCTGGGCCCTGATACCATCAGCGGTGAAGAGGCCTGTCTGATTTCATTACAAATCTTCCATTCCCAGGGCTTAGAGCTCAGCCTCCGGACTCACAGGTGTGGGAGGACAGTGGGCCATGGCAAGGGCATTTTGCTTTTAATCGTGGTCATTAATCTGGTGCTAACAGCTGGTCTGTCCTGCAGGAGGAGGGGGGTGGCAGGAAACCCATCAGTTGGGACCCAGTTGGCTCTGCTGCTTTGTTTTCTAGGAAGCAGGGAGCGGGAGGGAAAACCTTCCTAATCTCACTTTCACGGCCCCCTTTCCTGGCCGTACTGGGAAGGATCTCAGTTGGCTTTCTCCTTGGATTTGGGGGGAGTTTCCTGGAGCCTGTCAATGACTAGCTCCCAAGCCACGTTCCTTGTATTTTCCTAGGGACAGGGCCACAGTGGTGTGCAGTGGCACCTTGCCGAGGGCCTGGCCTTGCCCCAAAGTCAAGGCGTGTCCCAGTGAGAAATGTGGAGTGGGATTACTTACCAGAGCGTGGAGAAGCATCTGGGGCAGCCCAGTGAGAAGCAGGAGGGAGCGGGGAGAGGCCCCAGGTAGAGGGGACAGAGCTAGAGGGAAGNCAAAGTCAAGGCGTGTCCCAGTGAGAAACGTGGAGTGGGATTACTTACCAGAGCGTGGAGAAGCATCTGGGGCAGCCCAGTGAGAAGCAGGAGGGAGCGGGGAGAGGCCCCAGGTAGAGGGGACAGAGCTAGAGGGAAGGCCAGTGTGACCACAAAATGGGAGGGTGGGCCAGACAGTGTACATGTGTGCACAGATGTGTGCATATGTGTGTGACAGCATACATGCATGCACACGTGTACACGTGTGATGGGGAGGGCGGGTAGGGGAATTTGCCAAATTCTATCCTGTCTCCATCCGTCCACAACCCTGAGCTGTCCCTCCTGCAGGAACAACTCTGGTAGGCCCTGGGGGTGATTTGGAGCCCTGGGTCCACCCTGGGAGCTTGCTAGCATCAGACAAGTACCCAGTGGCAGGTGGGCCAGAAGGGGCATAGAGCAGGTGGGGAGAGGCCCCGTGGGGTTGGAGAGGAGGCAGGCAGACTGAGGCCTGGAAGGGTGAACAGAATCCTGACAGGCAGAGTCAGGGTAGTGAGTGAAGAGGGAAGGTGTGTGCTGCTGAGGCTCCTGGCCAGCCGACTACTGAAGGGTTGCTGGAGGGTAGGGACCTACTGAAAAGGAGGACCGCTGGCAGCCGACATGTTTCCTGGGTGGCAGGCCTGGGGTCCGGTTCCTGGAGTTAGAGGCTGCACCTGTGAGGACACCATTTGGAAGGCGGCTCTATGTCCTCAGACCCCCTCAGCCTGAAGGGAGCCAAGAGCAAGGCTGGGGCAGCCGCAGTCACACTGTGTGCTGGGACCCCAGAGACCCCACGCAGCCCTGGGGGCAGGGGCGGACATGGGGTCACTGAGACTTGGGGAGGAAGAGCGACTTGTCCAGGGTTACACGGAGCAAAGCGTGTTTGAACCCAGGCCCTTCTTGCTATACTGGGGGGCCTTCAAGAAAGAGGGAAGCCCAGCCCTGCTCACCTCCTCTCTCCAGCAAGAAGAGCCTGGGCACGAATGAGGTGGGGGGCAAGATGCCTGGGTCAGCCCTGGCGCCCCCGGGGAATGATGTTTGGTGCGAGGAAGGTCTTTTGCTTCCTCAAAGGAAAACCTAGACTCTGGCCACCTACTAGGGATACTTCGGGATAGAAAGTCGGCAAGGCCCCATTTGAAAGTGGAGCAGACCTATCCAGGGTAGGCCGGGCTCAGTGTGGGGAGCTGCCGCTCGCTGTCCCACTTCTGGAGTTCAGTGACCTCGGGCAAGTCATGCCTCCTCTCCTTTCTCACTGGAAAGATGGGGGTTAGAACAGGATCCACCTGGCAGGGTTATACTGAAGAGGAAATGCAGTATGCAGCCAGAGCACGTGTAACGGTATCTGGCTAAAGGAAGCTGCTAGCTGCAAGCGGCTGCTGCTGTTGCCACCTTACAGACCCATTCGGAGGAAGCACAACCATTCAGCAGCCAGAGAGTTTGTCCAAAAGGGCAGGTGTCACCCCTCCATCCTCCTCATCTGCTTCCTCCCAGGGCTTCCTCAGGACACCCGACCAAGCCAGGAAACGCTGACTCTGCTTCTTAACTACTTCATGATCCAGCCCTGCTCTTCCTTTTCCATGGCAATGAGTTGAGCTGAGGATCTCCCAGCCTCCGTCACCTGGTTCTCCCCGCCCATAGACTCCCCCTCTGAACCCTTCTCTACTGCAGTAGACAGAAAGAGGGGTTTTCTCCACTCAAATATGAGCCTCTGAGAGCTTCCTGGGGCTCTCATGTGTGCAGACACGCCTTTGTCTGGAATGCTCTTCATCATACTTTGTCTACCTGGTGTACTTCTCTTTATCCTTCAAAACCTGATGCTAACACACCTCCTCTTGAAGGCTTCCAGACTGCCCTTCCTCCCCAAGCCTGAGACCATGTGCCTAGTGTTTAACACTGCCTTCAATGCTGTGTGACCTCTACGCCAGTTTATGTTTTACTATTGTGCAAACTCCTTGGGCCTAGCTCCCCTCACTGCTAACCCAGGGTCTGGCTTATGTCAGTTTTAGTTGACCCAAACTGAATTTGTTACGAAGGATTCTCTGGTCTACGGCTGTTACTATACCAGGGCCATGCTGTGTGGCCTTGGGCATGCTCCTTCCCTCTCTGGGTTGCAGCCTCAGCATCTCTATAATGAGGAACGTGAAGTCGCTGAGTTGTGTCCGACTCTTTGCGACCCGTGGGCTGTAGCCCACCAAGCTCCTCTGTCCATGGGATTCTCCAGGCAAGAATACTGGAGTGGGTTGCCATTTCCTTCTCCACTATAATGAGGAAGCTGCCAGGATCTCTGGGCTGTTCTGAGTTTCTGGAACTCCCCAGGTCTGCCTGCCTACTCTAGGGGTGAACAAAAATTTGGGGGGTGGGCTCATTCTTAGTGACTCACAGACCACCTGCCTCTCCTGTTAGCAACTTTGTCCCCTTGGAACCAGGTGACTGGTATTATTGGGAAACAAAAGGACTTTTCAGAAGTTAATATTTCTTTCTTTTCCCCAAAGAAATGGATAAACCTCATTAAGCCAAGACAAGGGAACTAGGTCATGCCCCGATGATGCCAAGCAGAGGCTTGTGAGTGAAGCAGGCTATTAAATTTCAGATATAAAAAATAATCTGCTCCTTGCACCTGCCTGATTACTTTATTAGCACAAAAGATAAATTTAAAGCTCAGACTTATGACAAAAAGAAGTAAGTCTGCACTTTCCTCCTAATTAAACCAAGAGAAGCCAGCCTGATCCAAGGACACCCAGCCCACTCAATTAATTAACATTTATTACAATCAGAAAACAATCTAATTCAATTAAATGTTTCCACAAAAGTGGTTTAATGACTTTTCCCAAAATAAAGTACATTCGACCGGAGCATTTATTATGCCAAGGCCCAGTTGTCGGTCGTAAGGGGTGCCGGAATGACAGCCCTGAGGTGGCTCTGTGGAGAAGCAAGGATGGGACAGGCAGGGCCGGCAGGGTCTGGGCTGAGCCCCTTGTCAGGGGAGAGGGATGCTTTCTGCCTCCGGTGTGCTGTGTAGGCAGGAGGTGTAGAGAAAGGACAGTTAGCAGGGCTTTCTGAAACTTAGCCAGGAGATATTTGGAAAGCTGGAGAAACTGCTGTTTGAAAGCTGTGAACAGTTTTCTGACTCTCATGAGGCAGAGAGTTGAATTCACATTGCCTTTGTTTAGCAACAATCCCTTCATAGGTCCTGAGTAATAAAAACAGAAACCAAATAGTTGGAGTTCGCTGTTTTGAGCTAACAAAATAGTATGAGCACATGCTATTGCCAGGCAGTGGGCTAAACACCTCTTTTGGACTTAATCCTCACAATGACCCTGCAAGCTGGCACTCTCCATTGAAACCAAGGCTCTGAGTGTGCCTGAGGACCATAGTTAACTAGAGGTGAAGTGCGGATTCAAACCCAGGCAGCCAGACTCAGGGCGGAGAGGCCCGTGGCAAGCTCCAAATAACCGTGGGACCCTGGGGAGAGGGAGGCCTCTGCCATCAGACTTGGGTGGGGCCCCAGAGTCTGTCCTTTTGAAAAGCCCCCTGGAGACTCTGGTGCTCTGGTCTTGGAGATCTGCAGTCTCTACACGGCTCCTGGGGTCACAACTGGCCCAACACCCCTGCTCAGCTGTGGCCTCAGGAAAAGGACAGGATGAGCTAAGCCCCTTTCCCTCAAATTCAGCACTGAGTACAAGCTTTAAAAAGAGCTTTGTTAACCTGATAGGCAGTAAATGGGAAGCCAACAATAGGATTCAAACTAAAAGAGAAAAAGGCAGAGGAAGCAACACTTGCAGGATACACAGCAAACGTCAGTATTGATCTTTTCTGGATGGTGACCCAGTGGGTCAATTTTATCCTCCAGATTTTCTACTGTAAATGTACATCACATTTATAATCAGAAAATGCTATTAAAAGGGTTTTTAGGTTCTTAGTTTTTCTTTTCTCTTATTTCTAGAAAGGTTAAGCATTTGGATTCTTCGGATTCTACTGTGACTTGTCTCTTATCTCTCCGTTGGCATTTTATGCTCTTAATGGTTGCATGAGCTCTTTGTAACAGGATTTTAACCCTATGTCCATTATATTTGTTGAAATGGTTTTTCTGTCTGGTTATTTACCTTTCAGTTTTGTTTCTAATGTTTTCAGTGGATGAAGGGTTATCATCTTTATGTAGTCAAACCTATTGATCTTTCCCTTTCAGATGCCTTCTATTGCTTTTTAAGTTAGAAAGTCCCCTATCAACAAGAGATAAAATAGATATTGACTTAGCTTTCTTTCTAGTTCTTAGGATTTCTTTTCATTTTTCCTTTCCTTTGTGCCATGTAGCTCTTTGATCTGCTTGGGTTTATTTGGGTTTACAGTGTGTAGATTAATTATTTTCCAAAGAGCTAACTAATTCACATCTTATTGGATAAGACTTTCTTTCCCTCCCATTATAGTAATGTCTAACTTATCCTATATTACATTTTTTATAGATAATAAGTTTTGTTTTTAAGTTACCTATTCTGTTATACTGACCTGTTTTTTTTCTTGTATCTCTATTACACTGTTTTGTTGATGATAGCTTTTTCATATACTTAAATAGCCTCTCAGTTTCAACAATTTGTGGGTTTCTTTCACATATTTGTTCTTCCAAGTGACTCAGAACCATTCTGTAAAGGTCAAAAAGAAAAAAACAACAACAACCCTTTGAGATTTAAAATTCAATGAAATATTTGAGAAGATAACATGGTCCTTCTACCCAACCTGGGGTTCATCTCTGTATCTATGTAACTTCTATTATAGTTCTTGAGAGAGCTTTGTAGTTTCTCCTGTTTCACTGTTTACCCATCCCTACAAGTATGTGGCTAGATGTCCAGAGAAGCGGAAATAATGATAAGAATAACATATTTATATATGTATGTTATATAATGGGTTTCCCTGGTGGCTCAGCAGTAAGAATCTGCCTGCCAATGTCTACCAGTGCAGGAGATGCAGGTTTGATCCCTGCATTGAGAAGATTCCCCGCAGAAGGAAATGGCAACCCACTCCAGAATTCTTGCCTGGAAAATTCCATGGAAAGAGGAGCCTGGTAGGCTACAGTCCATGGGGTCTTAGAGTTGGACACGACTTAGCAATTAAACAACAACAATGTTATATAATGCTATATTTTTAGTGAGAGAAGCTGCCTTTTGAGAAGTGCTATGATTGTGATGTCTATTGGGTCAGTCTTAAGTGAGAAAAGCAGTTTGCAGAGTATTGTACAGGTGAATGTGTATGGTTTGTGTGTATGTGCACAAAGATATGGCAAAGGGTTGAACACTTTTCAATCTAGATTACATGACAGGGAGGGAATGGAGAGGGTGGATGAATGGAAAGTAGATTCCCTCCACCCCCACACCCCTCGCCCACACACATGAAAAAGAAGAAAGAGGAGAAAGTTGCCAAACTGCCTCTACGTTACCTCTATGGTGAGTGGTGGTCACCCAGTTGCCTTTCTCATCCCTGAAGCTGTCCTAGGAGGGCCCCATGGTAGCACTTGCTGGCCGGGTGAAGCTGGGCTGTGTTGATATGGCAGGTTTTGCCCCTCTCCCCCTGTGGAGTGGGTTAAGGGGAGGTGAGGCTGCTCTGTGCCCTCGGAGGCCTCAGAAGATGGCCAGTGCCTCCTCCTCCTCAGGTGACACCCCATTCTTGGCCAGCCCCTTCTGGAAGGAACTGGGATCCGACTGCTCAGCCTGGAGCGCCCCTCTGGACTTGCTTCCCTCCCCACCTGCCCCCGCCCTTCCCCACTTTGCTTGTTTCAGGAAGCCTTCCTAGGCTGCCCCAGTCTGTCACAGTTGGAACGAATGACGGTAGGACTCAGACCTTTCCCTTGGCACAGGAACAGACTAGGACTTGTGATGTGGTGGGCAAGAGAACTGACTTCGGAGGCAGCCAAGCTGGGTTGGAATGTCAGCCCTAACACTTACTGGCTGTGCTTGTTGTTCAGTCGCTAAGTCGTGTCTAACTCTTTGTGACCCCGTGGACTGCAGGACAGCAGGCCTCCCTATCCCTCACCATTTCCTGGAGTTTGCTCAAGTTCATGTTCACTGAATCAGTGATGCTATCCAACCATCTCATCCTCTGCTGCCCTCTTCTCCTTTCCCAGCATCAGGGTCTCTTCCAATGAGTTGGCTGTTGGCATCCAGCTGTGCAGCCTTGGACAAATTTCTCACCCACTCTGATTTAAGATTTCTTCATGTGCAGTGGGGGTCAGAGGTCTGGAGTGAGGATTAGAAGTGGGGAAACCTGGCCCAGGACCTGCAGGCAGGAGCCACAGGCGCAGTGCTCTTCTTGTCCCTCCTGCTGGTCTCACTCAGACTCTGAGGAGGCTGATGAGAGGCGCAGGCGGAGTGAGGAGCAGGACGTGCACACCAGGCTGAGCGCCGGATCTGACAGCGGGCCGGCGATTTCAGATGGATGAGAGAACACTTCCAGTGGGAGTCACCCCAGAAGCTTCTTGGCTGAATGGGGGCCCGGAGAATGGGGAAGTAAGGACAGGGACAGTGTGGGCGGGGAAATCTCCCGTGTGTTTGAGCAGCAAACAGACCAGCCTCGCAGGGTGCGGAGGTCTGCTGAGCCAACAGCATGACCGGGGCGGGCCGCGGGCTCTGCAGTTGGGTTCTCTTCTCTGGGCACCAGGAGGCCACTGATGATTCTGAGGGATTGAAGGGGTGAGGGAGGAAGGCCATGAGTTCTGAGAGCCGTGAGGAAGAGCCAGACTGTCTTGAGGACAAATCCTAGTTCCCTCACTAGGGATTCGGGGCAAATAAAACCTCTGGCTTGTCTTCTCGTGGGTAAATGGGATAATTCTAGAACCTACTTCATAGCGTTGTTGTGAGGATAAACTAAGCTAGTTCAATCCCCAGAAGCTCTTTCTTGATCTCTTTGGAACTCTTAGGAAAAAGCACTGACAAGGCACACAGATCCGTGTTCAAATCCTGAAATGGGCAAAATGGCGCCATCTCCTTGGATGGCGGTGGGAACGAAGCTTGCTCCCACTGGCACTAGTCCAGGGCTCTCTGAACAGCACNTTGGGTGATTATTTCCTTCCCGATTTTAGGGAAGTTTTCCACTATTATCTCCTCAAGTATTTGTCTAGCCGTGGTCGGCTAGTGATGAGTTATGGGCTCTGTGCCGTGGGCTCCCTGTACAGATTTCTGGGCTGTATTCTGCGGTCACCCTGCGCCGAGGTCTGGGCTGTGTTCTGCGGTCAGCTGGTGACAATTTCCGGGCTGTGTGTTGCAGTCGCCCTTCACTGAGGTTTGGGCTGTGTGCCGCGATCACCCTGTGCCTCGGTCCGGCCTGTGTTCTGCGGTCGCCCTGTGCCGATATCCGGGCAGTGTTCTGCAGGCGGCTAGTGATGAGTTACTGGCTGTTTGCCACGGTCGCCCTTCACTGTGTTTTGGGCAGTGTGCCACAGTCACGCTTCACCAAGGTCCGGGCTGTGTCCTGCGGTCGCCCTTCACCGAAGTCCGGGCTGTGTGCCACGGTCCCCTCCCCTGAGGTCTACGCTGTGTACCACAGTCGTCCTGCGCCGAGGTCCGGTCTGTGTGCCTAGGTAGCCTTGAACCGAGTTCCGGGCTGTGTGCCGGGATATCCTTGTGTCGAGGTCTGGGCTGCGTGCCGAGGTAGCCTTCTGCAGAGGTCCGGGCTGTGTGCTGCGGTTGCCCTGCACCGAAGTCCAGGTTGTGTTCCGCGTTCGGCTAGTGACGAGTTCATGCTGTGTGCCACTGTCGCCCTTCACTGAGGTTCGGGATGTGTGCCACGGTCACCCTGCGCCATGTTCCGGGCTGTGTGCCACGGTCGTCTTCGGTTGAGGTCCGTGCTGTGTGCCAGGGTCGCCGTGCACCGAGGTCTGGGATGTCTGCTGCAGTTGCCCTTCACTGAAGTTCAGGCTGTGTTCCGCAGTCGCCCTGTGCCCAGGTCCGGCCTGTGTTCCGCCCTCGGCTTGCGACCAGTTCTTGGCTCTGTGCTGTGGTTCCTTTTTGCCAAGGTCCGGGCTGTGTGCCGAGGGAACCTTCTCCAGAGGTCCGGGCTGTGTTCCATGGTCCCCTTGCGCTGAGGTCTGGGCTGTGAGCTGCGGTTGCCCTGAGCCGATGTCCGGCCTGTGTTCTGTAGACACCCTGCGCCGAGGTTCGGCCTGTGTGCCATGGTCACCCTGCACCGAGGTCCGGCCCTTGTGTCGCGGTCGCCCTGCGCTGAGGTCCGGTCTGAGTGTCATGGTCACCCTGCTCCGAGCTCCGGTCTGTGTCCCACAGTCGGCTAGCAACGAGTTCCAGGATGTGTGACGTGGTCGCCCTTCATGAGTTTCAGGTTGTGTGCCGCGGTCGCCCTGTGACGAAGTCCGGGCTGTGTTCCTCGGTCGGCTAGTGACGAGTTCCATGCTGTGTGCCATGGTTGCCCTTCACTGAGGTTTGGGCTGTGTGCCGTGGTCGCCTTCGGTCAAGGTCCGTGCTGTGTGCCAAGGTTGCCCTGCATCGAAGTCGGGGATGTGCTGTTCTTGCCCTTCACTGAAGTTCGGGCTGTGTGCCGTGGTCACCGTTCACTGAGGTTCAGGCTGTGTGCAGCCGTTGCCCTGCTCGATGTCCTAGATGTGTGCCATGATCGCCCTGTGCCTTGGTCCGGCCTGTGTTCTGTGATCGCCCTGACCCGAAATCCGGGCTATGTTCCACAGTCGGCTAGTGACGAGTTACTGGCTGTGGGCCATGGTCGCCTTTCACTGTGTTTCGGGCATTGTACCACGGTCGCCCTTCGCCAAGGTCCAGGCTGTGTGCCGCGGTTGCCCTGCATCGAGGTCTGGGCTGTGTGCCACAGTCCCCTGTGCTGAGGTCCATGCTGTGTGCCGCGGGCGCCCTGTGTTGAGGTCCGGCCTGTGTGCCTCGGTAGCCTTGAACCGAGTTCCGGACTGTGTCCCGCGGTAGCCTTGTACCNCTGCATCGAGGTCTGGGCTGTGTGCCACAGTCCCCTGTGCTGAGGTCCATGCTGTGTGCCGCGGGCGCCCTGTGTTGAGGTCCGGCCTGTGTGCCTCGGTAGCCTTGAACCGAGTTCCGGACTGTGTCCCGCGGTAGCCTTGTACCGAGGTCTGGGCTGTGTGCCGAGGTAGCCTTCTGCAGAGGTCCGGGCTGTGTGCCGCAGTTGCCCTGTTCCGAGGTCCGGGCTGTGTGCCGAATTCGCCATCTCCCCAGCTCTGGGCTGTGTGCCACGGTCGCCTTATGCCCAGGTCTGGCCTGTGATCCACCCTTGGCTTGCAACCTGTTCCTGGCTCTGTGCCGCGGTTCCTCTTTGCCAAGGTCCAGGCTGTGTGCCCTGGTAGCCTTCTCCATAGGTCCGGGCTGTGTTCCATGGTCCCCCGTGCTGAGGTCCGGGCTGTGAGCTGCGGTCGCCCTGAACCGAAGTCCGGCCTGTGTTCCGCAGACGCCCTGCGCCGAGGTCCAGCCTGTGTGCCACGGTCGCCCTGCGCCAATGTCTGGCCTGTGTGCCACGGTCAACCTGGGCTGAGGTCTGACGTATGTGTCACGGTTGCCCTGCACTGAGGTCCGGCCTGAGTGTCATGGTCACCCTGCTCCGAGGTCCAGACTGTGTTCCGTGGTCGGCTAGCAATGAGTTCCAGGCTGTGTGACGTGGTCACCCTTCACTGAGTTTTGGGCTGTGTGCCACGGTCGCTCGGCGCCGAAGTCCGGGCTGTGTTCGGTGGTTGGCTAGTGACGAGTTCCATGCTGTGTGCCTCGGTCGCTCTTCAGTGAGGTTCGGGCTGTGTGCCGCGGTCGCCCTGAGCCGAGGTCCGGGCTGTTTGCCCTGGTTGCCCTGAGCCGAAATCTGGCCTGTTTTCCGCGGTCGCCCTGCCCCAAGGTCCGGCCTTTGTGCCACGGTCACCCTGCGCCAAGGTCCGGCCTGTGTGATGCTGTCGCCCTGCGCTGAGTTTCTGCCTGTGTGCAACCTTCACCCTGCGCCCAGGTCGGGGCTGTGTTCTGCGGTCGGCTAGCGATGAGTTCTGGGCTGTGTGATGCGATCGCCCTTTACTCAGTTTCAGGCTGTGTGCCTCGGTCGCCCTTTGCCGAGTTATGGGCTGTGTGCCATGTTTGCCCTGCGCCGAGGTCCTGACTGTGTTTCGCAGTTGACTAGCGACGAGTTCCAGGCTTTGTGAGGCTGTTGCCCTGCACAGATTTCTGAGCAGTGTGCTATGGTCGCCCTTCACTGAGGTTCGGGCTGTGTGCCGCGGTCGCCCTGCACCGAGGTCCGGGCTGTGTGCCACGGTCCCCTGCACTGAGGACCACGCTGTGTGCCACAGTCACCCTGCACCGAGGTCCAGCCTGTGTGCCTCGGTAGCCTTGAACCGAGTTCCGGGCTGTGTGCTGTGGTAGCCTTGTGCCGAGGTCCGGGCTGTGTGCCAAGGTAGCCTTCNACTGAGAGTAACATGCTTTATTCAAAGTCTACTGAGTTAAATGTTAATCTCACCTCCAAAATACCTTGTCAGCAATATCCAGAATAATACTTGAATAAATATCTGGATACCTAGGCCTAGCCAAGATGGCACATAAAACTGACTATCACACCAATGAACCCTCAACAAATACTTCTTGAGCAATATAGATGGTCCTGGGAAATGGTACATAAAATGGATTTTTGCATATAGAAGCCCCATGACTTCTCAAACTAATGCTACTTTTAACTTGTGGTTTGGCCCTGCTAGTCCCTGTGGCATTCCAAAGAGAGGCAAACAATAACCCAATAGATAGTCAGGTTCAGCCTATGAAGGCTTGAGACCTAGTGGATTCAACTCTTGATCTTCTTAAACTGGAAGACCTGAAGGGAAGCCTGAACATGCTCACATGAGTTCTGCTAATCCCCAGTGGGGTTGCTCAGTCTAGAAAAGTGACCTCCTGCTTTGGATCCTTGCTTTGTCCTCCAGGTCCTCAATGAGCCTCAATGACTGCCCTGACCTCAACTTACTTGACCAGAGCCCAAACACTCTCTGTGTACCATGAACTGGGGCTGCTTCCACATACCAAGAGCAACTATCTGTCTGATTCCAAACATCAGCACATGGATGGTCTTCAGTGCTGTGGCTTACTGTGTCCCTTTGAACACTTAATCTGGGTTCTGAACCCAATTCCAATGTGTGTTTCAGTGTGTGTGTGTGGTGGAGGAGGCAGGTCTTATCCCTCAAAGCAGCAAACAATTCTCCACATGCCAGCTAGCTGCCCTACAATTCAGCTCAATGTTGACCTTATCCTCCCAGAGATAGCACCAGACTCTACAAGGTAAAGGCTCCGTCCCACAAAACTGTCCCATCCCCCAACTTCAGGTTATTGCCTGTGCTTCTGAGCAACCAGGTATAGAGTGTAAGTTCCAACAATCTTCTCCATGGGGTCAGTTAACTTAATAGAGTGGCTCACAGAATTTGAGGGAAACTGTTACTAGAATTTACTAGACTAGCAGCTTGTGATAAAAGAATAGAACTCAGAAACAGCCAGAGGGAAGAGATGCACATGGAAAAGTATGAGGAAAGGATGAGGAGCTTCCTATGCTCTCTCCAGGCTGCCACTGTCCCCAAATCTCCCAAATTTACTAACCCAGCAGCTTTCTAAATTCTGGCCTTTTAGGTTTCTCTGGAAGCTTCATTACGTGGGCATAAATGATCAAACCATTAGCTAAGGACCACTGAATCAGCCTCCAGGCCCTCTCCTCTCCCTGGACACCGAGAGGTGGGACTTAAAGTTACAACCCTTTAATCACATGGTTGGTTTTCCTGGCAACCTACCCCCATCCTCAAACAGGGTCCAAAAGTCATTTCATCGACATAACAAAAGACACCTTTATTGCTCTCCTCCCAGGAACTTCCAAGGTTTTCAGCAGTTCTGTTCCAGAATTGAGAGTGAAGAACAAATATATTATTTCTCCTTAGAAATCACAGGGCATGCATGTTCAATCCCTTCAGTCATGTCCAACTCGTTGTGACCCCGTGGACTGTAGCCCACCAGGCTCCTCCATCCATGGGATTCTCCAGGCAAGAATACTCAAGTGGGTNGAGGTCCGGGCTGTGTGCCGCGGTTGCCATCTCCCCAGGTCCGGCCTGTGTTCCGCCCTTGGCTTGCGACCTGTTCCCAGCTCTGTGCCGCGGTTCCTCTTTGCCAAGGTCCGGGCTGTGTACCCTGGTGTCCTTCTTCAGAGGTCCGGGCTGAGTTCCATGGTCCCCCTGCGCTGAGGTCTGGCCTGTGTGCCGCGGTCACTCTGCGCCAAGGTCTGGCCAGTGTGCCACGGTCACCCTGCGCTGAGGTCTGGTCTATATGTCGCTGTCACCCTGCGCTGAGGTCCGGCCTGAGTGTCATGGTCACCCTGCTCCGAGGTCCGGACTGTGTTCCGCCATCGGCTAGCAATGAGTTCCAGGCTGTGTGACGTGGTCGCCCTTCACTGAGTTACTGGCTGTGTGCCACGGTCATCCTTCACCTGCGTCGAGTTCGGGGATGTGTGCTGCGGTTGCCCTTTACTGAAGTTCGGGCTGTGTGCTGCAGTCACCCTTCACTGAAGTTCAGGCTGTGTGCAGCGGTCTCCCTAATCGATGTCCTAGATGTGTGCCACGGTCACCCTGTGCCTCGGTCCGGATGTGTTCCGTGGTCACCCTGTGCCAAAATCCGGCCTGTGTTCCGCGGTCGGCTAGCGACAAGTTACTGGCTGTGTGCCATGGTCGCCCTTCACTGTGTTTCGGGCAGTGTTCCACGGTCGCCCTTTGCCAACTTCTGGGCTGTGTGCCGCGGTCGCCCTGTCCCGAGGTCTGGGTTGAGTGCCACGGTCCCCTGCACTGAAGTCCACGCTGTGTGCCGCGGTCGCCCTGCGATGAGGTCTGGCCTGTGTGCCTCTGTATCCTTGAACCGAGTTCCGGGCTGTGTGCCACGGTAACCTTGTGCCAAGGTCCGGGCTGTGTGCTGCGGTCGCCCTTCACTGAGGGTCGGGCTGTGTGCCACGGTCGCACTGCGCCGAGGTTTGGGCTATGTGGCATATTAGCCTGGCACCGAGGTCCGGGCTGTGTGCTGCGGTCGCCATCTCCCCATGTCCGGGATGTGCCGTGGTCGCCTTGTGCCAAGGTCCTGCCTGTGTTCCACCCTCGGCTTGCGACCTGTTCCCGGCTCTGTGCCGCGGTTCCTCTTTGCCAAGTTCTGGGCTGTGTGTCGCAGTAGCCTGCTCCAGAGGTCCGGGCTGTGTGCTGCGGTCCCCCTGCACTGAGGTCCGGCCTGTGTGCCTCGGTTGCCCTGAGCCAATGTCTGGCCTGTGTGCCACAGTCACCCTCTGCCGATGTCTGGCCTAAGTACCGCTCTCGCCTTGTGCTGAGGTCCGGCTTGAATGCCATGGTCACCCTGCTTCGAAGTCCAGACTGTGTTCTGTGTTCGGCTAGCGATGAGTTCCATGCTCTGTGCCACGGTTGCCCTGCACAGATTTCTGGGCTGTGTTCTGCTGTCATCCTTCACAGAGGTCCGGGCTGTGTGCCTTGGTCGCCCTGCGCCGAGGTCCAGCCTGTGTGCCGCGGTCGCCAAGTGTGGAGGTCCGGGCTGTGTTCCGTGGTCGGCTAGCGACGAGTTCTGAGCTCTGTGCCATGGTTGCCCTGAACAGATTTTTGGGCCGTGTGCAGCGGTCGCCCTTCCCTGAGGTTCGGGCTGTGTGCTGCAGTCGCCCTGAGCTGATTCCATGCTCTGTGCCGCGGTCACCCTGCACCGAGGTCCGGCCTGTGTGCTGCGGTCGCCCTGTGCCGATGTCCAGGCTGTGTGCCATGGTCGCCATCTTCCGAGTTCCCTGCTGTGTGCCAGGGCCGCCCTGCGCCGAGGTCCAGGCTGTGTGCCTCAGTCGCTCTTCATGTGATTCAGGCAGTGTGCCACGGTCGCCCCGCGATGAGTCCAGGCTGTGTTTCGCCCTCGGCTTGCGATGAGTTCTGGGCTCTGTGCCTCGTTCTCTCTGTGCCGAAGTCCTGGCTGTGTGCCATGGTTACCCTGTGCTGCGGTCCGGGCTCTGATCGGGGTTGGCTAGTGATGTGTTCTGAGCACTGTGCCATGGTCGCCCTGCACAAATTTCTGAGCTGTGTGCCGCAGTCACCCTTGAATGAGGTTTGGGCTGTGTGTCGTGGTCGCCCTGCGCTGAGGTCCGGGCTGTGTGCTGCGGTCACCCTGAGGCGATGTCCGACCTGTGTGCTGCGGTCACACTGTGACGAGGTCCTGGATGTGTGCAGCAGTGAACATCTGCCGACATCCGTACTGTGTTCCAGTGGCGCCTTGCCTTAAGGTCTGGGATGTGTGCCGCAGTTGCCCTTCACTGAGGTTCGGGATGTGTGCCACAGTCACCCTGCATCGAAGTCCAGCCTTTGTGCTGCGGTCGCCCTGTGCCGAAGTCTGGGCTGTGTTTCGCGGTCGGATAGTGACGAGCTCCATGCTGTGTGCCTCGGTTGCCCTTCACTGAGGTTCGGGCTGTGTGCCGCGGTCGCCCTGCACCAAGTTCTGGGCTGTGTGCCGCGGTCACCTTTGGCCGAGGTCCGTGCTGTGTTCCAGGGTCGCCCTGCGTCTAGGTCCGGGATGTGTGCTGTGGTTGCCCTTCACTGAAGTTCAGGCTGTGTGCCACCATCCCCCTTCACTGAGGTTCAGGCTGTGTGCAGCGGTCACCCTGCTCGATGTCCTAGATGTGTGCCACGATCGCTCTGTGCTTCGGTCCGGCCCTTGTTCTGCGGTCTCCCTGTGCCGATATCTGGGCTGTGTTCCGCGGTTGGCTAGCGACGAGTTACGGGCTGTGTTCCGCGGTCACCCTGTGCCGAAGTCCGGGCTGTGTGCCATGGTCCCCTGCGCTGAGGTCCAAACTTTCTGCCACGGTCGTCCTGCGCCGAGGTCCGGCCTGTGTGCCTAGGTAGCCTTGAACTGATTTCCGGGCTGTGTGCCGTGGTAGCCTTCTCCAGAGGTCTGGGCTGTGTTCCATGGTCCCCCTGTGCTGAGGTCCGAGCTGTGAGCTGCGGTCACCCTGAGCCAATGTCCGGCCTGTGTTCTGTTGACGCTCTGCGCCGATGTCCGGCCTGTGTGCCGCGGTCGCCCTGCGCTGAGGTCCGGCCTGAGTGTCACGGTCACCCTGCTCTGAAGTTTGTACTGTGTTCCACGGTCGGCTAGCAACGAGTTTGAGGCTGTGTGACGTGGTCGCCCTTCACTGAGTTTCGGGCTGTGTGCTGTGGTCGCCCTGCACCGAAGTCCATGCTGTGTTCCGCGGTCGGCTAGCGACGAGTTACTGGCTGTGTGCCACGGTCGCCCTTCACCTGTGTCGAGGTCCGGGATGTGTGCTGCGGTTGCCCTTCACTGAAAATCGGGCTGTGTGCTGC
>SJYV01030848.1:188164-207813 GCA_006410875.1 Neotragus pygmaeus
CTTAAAAGAATCACTTCTAATTGATATAATTTCTCTCAAAACAGTTATATGTTAAATAATGTAGTACATACAATTTTTATAATTGTAAATGCAGCAAACTTTTAAATGAAAATCATGTAAAATAGAACTTATGATAATATTTGTTTGTAGGGCACAAACCTATAGCAATACCACAATGAGAGTGTATGTGGGTATATAATGTTGTATGCTTACCTAGCCTTTCTAGCAATAAGTATGCTCATCCAAATTTAAGGAAAGACTTTATCTTTCCATTATATGTATAGAAAATATTAGAAAATGTCATATGAAAGAAAATATACACTAATGAAAATATAAGAAAAATATTATAGAAGTATAATAGGCAGATAATGGAAAAAATGCTGTTTTTCTAGACACTGTGACATTTGTAATATTAATCATTTAAAATTGGTCACTTGTATGATTTATTTTTTCATTCACTGTTATATCTAATTTCTATTTTTAATTTTAAATATTTTTCTTTAAAGAGAAATTGCAAAAATCTTCAGGTACCTTAAAACCTGGATTTGTCCTTGAGTGCTGACTATGGATCAGAAACAGTTATTCTTAGAGAGACAGTGATAAGACCAAGAGCTTTCCCTTAAGACGCAAGTCTGATGGGGTGAACAGATGAGCAAAGCAGATAGGAAAAGAGAAAGTCCTTCTATGAGCATACATAGGATGAACCCCAACTTAGTCTCCAATGCAGGGGACATATAAGACATGGGTTCGATCCCTGGGTTGGGAAGATCTCCTGGAGGAGGAAATGGCAACCCACACCAGTATTCTTGCCTGGGGAATTCCATGGACAGTGGAGCCTGGCGGGCTACAGTGCACAGAGGGTCTCACAGAGTCAGACACAACTAAGGCAACTTACCATGCACACATGCCAACTTAGTCTAGAAATTTCCATGAAGGCTCACTAGAGGAGATAACTGTCAGTTTGTTCTCTTCTTCTGCTTCCTGTGACCACCATGACTTCTACAAAAAGAGTACAATAGCTTGATATGTGAGAAAAGCTCAAGTTCATTACACTGTAACTGAACTACCATTCCCAAAGCATAAGCACATTACTCCTCAAAAGTATGAGAACAAAGTGCTGACCCTGAAGCCTTTCAACAAGGATGCAAGCATGGTTTAAAAATGCTTTTTGTTCTAAAAAGTCCACTAGAGGGATACATTTCTGTGTATGCATTACGGCACAGTATTTGCTATGTGGCAGGTGGCCCAGGAATATTAAGACAGCTGTCAACATCAAGGAAAGCACCAGCCCATGAAAAGCAAGCAGATGGACTGGGGCACTTCACTAGCTGCCTCCTGGAATAATAGCTGTGCGAGGCCAAATGAGGCAATGTCATGCTGCCCAGGGCAGCGAAAAGCTATTACTGGGTATAAGCACTCAATTAGGAGATGGGGCGGGGGACATCCTCCCCTTTTCTTTGTATAGCTCAGGTTTTCATTAAGAACCACAACAGTAAATAAGAAAGGATGTGTGGGGGGAATCCTGTTAGTGTTTCTCGTTCTGTTACATTCTGATCATCACGGCTGGAAAACGCCTCAATCTTGCTGCTTCAGTAANTCTTTGTATAGCTCAGGTTTTCATTAAGAACCACAACAGTAAATAAGAAAGGATGTGTGGGGGGAATCCTGTTAGTGTTTCTTGTTCTGTTACATTCTGATCATCACGGCTGGAAAACGCCTCAATCTTGCTGCTTCAGTAAGAGCAGATGGTGAAATTTTAAGTGATTGGTTATTCAGACTTCTATGGGATGCATGAAGTTCTATTGTATCGTTTGTCTGGTTTTTATTTTCAGAACATGTGGAGACTGACATCTTTCAAACACACATCTTTTAATGCTTAAGATGTGTTGGTCTGACTTAAATTACATATCCTCTTTTCTTCCCTTGATATGATGATGATACTTATAAATGAAGGCTTTACTAAATTATGACATTAACAATCAAATATTTTCTTCAAAAACAGTGCAAAATTTGCTTATACCAAACCATTGATTATAAAATGTATTCCAAAATAGTTATTCATACTAATTCAGTTTGATGTGTCTTGTGTTTGAGTCAAATGCTACCTATAATATAGTCATATGTAGTAGTCGTATTAACTTTTAGAAATGCAATTTCATAAACATGACACAGAGAATGGCTCAGAAGAATAATTTACCATTATATGAAAAATTCAGTTCCTATATTGTTTTTCCAAAATGACTGATGAATACAGAAGTTATGCACCGNGGTTGGCTGGTGACGATTTCCGAGCTGTGTGCCACAGTCGACCTCACTGAATTTCGGGCTGTGTGCCGCTGTCACCCTGCGCCGAGGTCAGGGTTGTGTGCCACAGTCGCCCTGCGCCATGGTATGGCCTGTGTGCCACGGTCGCCCTGTGCTGGGGTATGGCCTGTGTGCTGCAGTCGCCCTTCACTGAGATTCAGGCTGTGTTCTGCAGTCACCCTGCCCTGAAGTCCCGCCTGTATGCTGCAGTTGCCCTGTCCCGAGGTCCATGCTGTGTTCTGCTCTTGGCAATGACGAGTTCTGACCTCTGTGCATGGTCGCCCTGCACAGATTTCTGGGCTGTGTGCCGCGGTCAGCCTTCACTGAGGTTCGGCCTGTATGCCGTGGGCAACCTGCACCCAGGTTCGTGCTGTGTGCTGCGGTAGCTTTGCTCCGATGTCCGGGCTGTGTTTCGCGGTCACCCTGCACTGGTGTCTGGGCTGTGTGCTGTGGTCACCATCTCCTGAGGTCCGTTATGTGTGCCAGGGTTGCCCTGTGCCGAGGGCCATGCTGTGTGCCTCAGTCGCTCTTCACTGAGGTTCGGGCTGTGTGCTGNCTGGTGTCTGGGCTGTGTGCTGTGGTCACCATCTCCTGAGGTCCGTTATGTGTGCCAGGGTTGCCCTGTGCCGAGGGCCATGCTGTGTGCCTCAGTCGCTCTTCACTGAGGTTCGGGCTGTGTGCTGTGGTCACCCTGAGCCGAGGTCCGGGCTCTTGCTACAGTCGCCCTGAGCCGAAATCCGGGCTGTGTTCCACGGTCGCCCTTCTCCGAGGTCCGGCCTGTGTGACATGGTGGCACTGCACCGAGTTCTGGCCTGTGTGCTGCTGTCGCCCTGCGCTGAGGTCCGGCCTGTGTTCCACCTTCAACCTGCACTGATTTCCGGTCTGTGTTCCGCGGTCGGCTAGAGACGAGTTCTGGGCTGTGTGACTCAGTCGCCCTTCAGTGAATTTTGGGCTGTGTGCCTCGGTTGCCCTTCACCGAAGTCCGGGCTGTGTGCCGTGGTCACCCTGTGACAAGGTCCGACATGTTTTTCGTGGTCGTCCTGCACTGAGGTCCTGGCTGTGTTTCGCTGTCGACTAGCGACGAGTTCCGGGCTCTGTGCCGTGTTCCCTCTGTGCTGAGGTCCAGGCTGTGTCCAGCGGTCGCCCTGCCCTGAAGTCCCACCTGTGTGCTGCGGTCGCCCTGTCCTGAGGTCCGTGCTGTGTTCTGCATTTAGCTAGCGACAAATTCTGAGCTCTGTGCCACGGTCGCCCTGCACAGATTTCTGGGCTGTGTGCCGCAGTTGCTCTTCACTGAGTTTGGGCTGTGTGCCACGGACACCCTGTTCCAAGGTCCGGGCTGTGTGCCGAGGTAGTTTTCTGCAGAGGTCTGTGTTGTGTGCCGTGGTCGCCATCTCCCCCGGATCGGGCTCTGTGCTGCAGTCACCCTGTGCTGAGGTCCGGTCTGTGTGCCACCGGAGCCTTGATCCAAGTCCAGGCTGTGTGCCACGGTAGCCTTCCGCTGAGGTCCGGGCTGTGTGCCGCAGTTGGCCTGCCCTGATCTCCAGTCTGTGTGCCACGGTCACCATGTTCTGAGTTCGGTGCTGTGTGCCAGGGTCGCCCTGCACTGAGGTCTGTGCTGTGTGCCTCGGTCACTCTTCACTGTGGTGCGGGCTGTGTGCCGCGGTCGCCCTGGACCGAGTCCATGCTGTGTTCTGCCCTCGGCTTGCATCGAGTNGGTGCTGTGTGCCAGGGTCGCCCTGCACTGAGGTCTGTGCTGTGTGCCTCGGTCACTCTTCACTGTGGTGCGGGCTGTGTGCCGCGGTCGCCCTGGACCGAGTCCATGCTGTGTTCTGCCCTCGGCTTGCATCGAGTTCCAGGCTCTGTGCCACGTTCCCTCTGTGCCAAGGTCCGGGCTGAGTGCCACAGTTGCCCTGTTCCGAGGTCTGGGCTGTGTGCCGAGGTAGCCTTCTGCAGAGGTCTGAGCTGTGTGCCGCGGTCGCCTTGTTCCGAAATCCAGACTGTGTGCCGAGGTCCCCATCTCCCCATGTCCGGGCTGTGTGACGAGAACGCCCTGTGCCGAGGTCCGGCCTGTGTTCTGCCCTCGGCTTGTGACCTGTTCCCGGCTCTGTGCCACGGTTCCTCTTTGCTAAGGTCCGGGCTGTGTGCTGCGGTAGCCTTCTCAAGAAGTCCGGCCTTGTGCCACGGTCCCCTGCACTGAGTTCCGGGCTGTATGCCTTGGTCCCCCTTAGCCAATGTCCGGCCTGTGTTCTGCCATCGCCCTGTGCCTAGGTCCAGCCTGTGTGCCATGGTGGCCCTGTGCCGAGGTCCGGCCTGTGTGCCCCTGTCGGCCTGCGCTGAGGTCCGACCTGTTTGCCACCTTCACCCTGCGCCTATGTCCGGGCTGTGTTCCGCGGTCGGCTAGCAACGAGTTCCACGCTGTGTGATGCGGTCGCACATCTCTGAGGTTCAGGCTGTGTGCCGCGGTCGCCCTAAGCCGAGGTCCATGCTGTGTTCCCCGGTCACCCTGCGCCGAAGTCTGGCCTGTGTGCCATGGTCACCCTGTGCCGAGTTCCAGGATGTGATCTGCCATCGACTAGCGATGAGTTCCAAGCTCTGTACCCCAGTTGCCCTGCACAGTGTTCCGGGCTGTGTGCTGCGGTCTCCCTTCACTGAGGTTCGGGCTGTGTGCTGCGGCCGCCCTGTGCCGAGGTCTGGTCTGTGTGCCACGGTAGCCTTGAACCGAGGAACGGGCTGTGTGCTGCGATTGCCCTTCATTGAGGACTGGGCGATGTGCCGCGGTCACACTGCACCAAGGTTCGGGCTGTGTGCCATGTTACCCTTGTGCCCAGGTTTAGGCTGTGTGCTGTCATGGCCTTGCACTGAGGTCTGGGCTGTGTGCCGCAGTTGCCTTGAGCCGATTTCCAGTCTGTGTGCCACGGTCACCATCTCCCAAGGTCGGTGCTGTGTGCCAGGGGCGCCCTGCACTGAGGTCCATGCTGTGTGCCTCGGTCGCTCTTCACTGTGGTTCAGGCAGTGTGCTGCGTTCACCCTGTGCCGAGGTCCAGGCTGTGTTCCGCCCTCGTCTTGAAACGAGTTCCAGCCTCTGTGCCGCGTTCCCTCTGACCCTGTTCTGGGCTGTGTGCCACGGTTGCCCTGTTCTGAGGTCCAGGCTGTGTGCCAAGGTAGTCTTCTGCAGAGGTCCGGACTGTGTGCTGCGGTCGCCCTGTTCTGAGGTCCGGGCTGTGTGCGGCGGTTGCCATCTCCCCAGGTTCAGGCTGTGTGCCACGGTCGCCCTGTGCCCTCGGCTTGCGACCTGTTCCCGGCTCTGTGCCACGGTTCCTCTTTGCCAAGGTCCAGGATGTGTGCCGCGGTAGCCTTCTCAAGAAGTCCGGGCTGTGTGCCATGGTCCCCTGCACTGAGTTCCGGGCTGTATGCCGCCGTCCCTCTGAGCCGATGTCCGGCCTGTGTTCTGCAGTCGCCCTGTACCGAGGTCCTACCTGTGTGCCACGGTGGCCCTGTGCCAAGGTCCGGCCTGTGTGCCGCTGTCGCCCTGCACTGAAGTCCGGCCTGTGTGCCACCTTCATACTCTGCCGAGGTCCAGGCTGTTTTCTGCAGCCGGCAAGCAACGAGTTCTGGGCTGTGTGACGCGGTCGCCCTTCACTGAATTTCGGGCTGTGTGCCTCGGTTGCTCTTCGCCGAGATCCGGGTGGTGTGCCGTGGTCACCCTGTGACGAGGTCCGGCCTGTTTTCCATGGTCGCCCTGCGCCGAGGTCCTGGCTGTGTTTCGCAGTTGACTAGCGATGAGTTCCATGCTATGTGCCACTGTGGTCCTGCACAGATTTCTGGGCTGTGTGCCGTGGTACCCTGTGCTGATGTCCGAGTTGTGTGCTGTTGTCACCCTCCACCAATGTCCGGGCCGTGTTCCGTGGTCGGCTGGTGACGAGTTCCGGGCTATGTGCCACAGTCGCCCTTCACTGACGTTCGGGCTGTGTTTCGCGGTCCCCCTGCACCGAGGTCTGGGCTGTGTGCCGCAGTCACCTAGTACCGAGGTCCGGGCTGTGTTCTACGGTTGGCTAGCCAAGAGATCCAAGCTCTGTGGCACGGTCGCCCTGCATAGATTTTTGGGCTCTGTGCTGCGGTGGCCCTTCACTGAGGTTCGGGCTGTGTGCCGCAGTCACCTTACACCGAGGTCCATGCTGTGTGCCACGGTCACCCTGCGCCAAGGTCCGGCCTGTGTGCTGCAATCGCCCTGTGCCGAGGTGCGGTTTGTGTGCCACGGTAGCCTTGAACCGAGTTTCAGGCTGTGTGCCACGGTAGCCTTGTGCCGAGGACCGGGCTGTGTGCTGCGGTTGCCCTTCATTGAGGACCGGGCTATGTGCTGCCGTCGCACTGCACCGAGTTTCGGGCTGTGTGCCATGTAAGCTTTGTGCCGAGGTTCGGGCTGTGTGCTATCGTAGCCTTGCACCGAGGTCCGGGCTTGTGCCGCAGTTGCCCTGAGCCGATGTCCGGTCTGTGTGCCACGGTCACCATCTCCCAAGGTCGGTGCTTTTGCCAGGGTCGCCCTGCACCGAGGTCCGTGCTGTGTGCCTCGTTCACTCTTCAGTGTGGTTCGGGCTGTGTGCCGCACTCACCTTGCGCCGAGGTCCAGGCTGCTTTCCGCCCTCAGCTTGCAACGAGTGCCGGGGTCTGTGCCACGTTCCCTCTGTGCCGAGGTCCAGGCTGTGTGCCACGGACGCCCTGTTCCGAGGTCCGGGCTGTGTGCCGAGGTAGTTTTCTGCAGAGGTCTGGGCTGTGTGCCGCAGTCGCCTTGTTCCGAAATCCAGACTGTGTGCCGAGGTCACCATCTCCCCATGTCCGGGCTCTGTGCCGTGGTCGCCCTGTGCCGAGGTCCTGTCTGTGTGCCACGGGAGCCTTGAACCGATTCTGGGCTGTGTGCCGCAGTTGGCCTGCCCCGATCTCCGGTCTGTGTGCCACGGTCGCCATGTCCTGAGTTCGGTGCTGTATTTTGCCATCGCCTGGAGACAAGTTCTGTCCTGTTTGCCATGGTTTCCCTGCACCGAGGTCCGGTCTATGTTCCGCGGGCAGCTAGTGAAAAGTTTCGAGCTCTGTACCCCGCTTGCCCTGCACATATTTCCGGGCTGTGTGCCACGCTCACCCCGCGCAGAGGTCTGGCTTGTGTGCCGCGGTCACCCAGTGTGGAGGTCCGGGGTGTGTTCTGCCGTTGGCTAGCTACGTGTTCCAAGCTCTGTGCCACAGTGGGCCTGCACAGATTTTTGGGCTGTGTGCCGTGGTCGCCCTTCACTGAGGTTTGGGCTATGTGTAGCGGTCGCCCTGTGCCCAAGTCTGGTCTGTGTGCCATGGTAGCCTTGAACCAAGTTCCGGGCTGTGTGCAGCAGTAGCCTTGCGCCGAGGTCGGTGCTGTGTGCCAGGGTTGCCCTGCGCCGAGGTCCATGCTGTGTGCCTCGGTCGCAGTTTACTGTGGTTCAGGCTGTGTGCCGCAGTCACCCTGCACCGAGTCCATGCTGTGTACCACCCTCAGCTTGCGACGAGTTCCCAGCTGTGTGCCGCGTTCCCTCTGTGCTGAGGTCCGGGCTGTCTGCCACAGTCGCCCTGTTCCGAGGTCCAGGCTGTGTGCAAGGTAGCCTTCTGCAGAGGTACAGGCTGTGTGCAGCGGTCACCCTGTTCCGAGGTCAGGGCTGTGTGCCGAGGTCGCCATCTCTCCAGGTCCGGGCTGTGTGCCGCGTTCCCTCTGTGCCCAGGTCCGGGCTGTGTGCCACAGTCGCCCTGTTCCGAGGTCCCGGCTGTGTGCCGTGGTAGCCTTCTGCAGAGGTCCAGGCTGGGTGCTGCGGTCGCCCTGTTCCAAGGTCCGGGCTGTGTGCTGCGGTCGCCTTGTGCCGAGGCCCGGACTGTGTTCCGCAATCGGCTAGCGACGAGTTGCAGGCTGTGTGATGCGGTTGCCCTTCACTGAGTTTCGGGCTGTGTGCCTCAGTCACCCTTCGCGGAGGTCCAGGCTGTGTGCCTTGCTCGCCCTGCGACAAGTTCCGGCCTGTTTGCCGTAGTCACCCCGTGCCGAGGTCCAGGCTGTGTTACGTGGTTGGTTGGCGATGATTTCCGAGCTGTGTACCAGTCGCCCTTCACTGAATTTCGGGCTGTGTGCTGCCGTCACCCTGTGCNGCCCTGCGACAAGTTCCGGCCTGTTTGCCGTAGTCACCCCGTGCCGAGGTCCAGGCTGTGTTACGTGGTTGGTTGGCGATGATTTCCGAGCTGTGTACCAGTCGCCCTTCACTGAATTTCGGGCTGTGTGCTGCCGTCACCCTGTGCCGAGGTCCGGGTTGTGTGCTGCAGTTGCCCTGCTCTGTGGTATGGCCTGTTTTTCGTGGTCGCCCTGCGCCGAGGTCCTGGCTGTGTTTCACAGTCGACTAGCAATGAGTTTCAGGCTCTGCCACTGTCGTCCTGCACAGATTTCTGGGCTGTGTGCTGTGGTCGCCCTTCACTGAGGTTCGGGCTGTTTGCCGTGGTAGCCCTGCGCTGATGTCCGAGTAGTGTGCCGTGGTCACCCGGCGCCAATGTTCGGGCCGTGTTCCGCGGTCGCCTGGTGACGAGTTCTGGGCTGTGTGCTGACGTTGTTCTTCATTGACGACCGGGCTATGTGCCTTTGTTGCACTGCTCTGAGGTTCTGGCTATATGCCATGTAAGCCTTGCGCCGAGGTTCGGGCTGTGTGCCATCGTAGCCTGGCACCAAGATCCGGGCTGTGTGCTGCAGTTGCCCTCAGCCGATGTCCAGTCTGTGTGCCACGGTCGTCATCTCCCGAGGTCGGTGTTGTGTGCCAGGGTTGCCCTGCACCAAGGTCTGTGCTGTGTGCCTCGGTCGCTCTTCATTGTGGTTCGATCTGTGTGCTGTGGTCGCCCTGCGCCGAGGTCCAGGCTGCGTTCTGCCCTCGGCTTGCAACGAGTTCCAGGCTCTGTGCCGCGTTCCCTCTGTGCCGAGGTNAAATGGCAACCCACTCCAGTGTTCTTGCCTGGGAAATCCCATAGACAGAGGAGCTTGGTGGGCCACAGTCTATGGGGTTGCAAGAGTCAGACATGACTTCATGACTAAACAACAACAAATGTAATGATGACCTTCTTATTCTAGAAAGAAAATGGTTATGGATTTTACTTTTTTTAGAAGTAACAAAATGCTTATGGATCCTAATGTTAAAATAAGCTACTTAAAGAATAGTTTGATTTTAAATCTCTGAATAATTTTGTCAAAGGAGTTCCATGCTTTTAACTGTTTTCTTCTCTCCCCCAACCCCACTATTTTGCCTAAGCAAGCGGTTAGCCTGAGAATTGAATAATCCAATGTTGACTGTGGAATTTAACTCCCAGTTCAGTCTCAACCAGACCAGAAAGTTTTCTTTCATATATTGAACAAATTATTTATCATGGGCCTGTTGACAAAGCATTTGAATAATGTTCCAGGTACTGGGAAGCAGAGGTTAGGTAAGAGTCACCAACCTTGCTCTCAGTGAAGCCTTTTCTCTGTTGGGAAAGATAAACAGCAAGCAGGTAGTTATGACAGGTGTGAGGAGGGTTATACTGGACGGGGGCACAGGATGATGTGGGGACAGATTGCAGGGGTGGAGGTTTAGTTTAAGGGTCACAGGAAACTTCCCCCAGGAAAGAATGAATCAAAGTATAAAACAAATGCCCTGAGCAGAGAGCAGGTTACATCATGTTTTATTCAGAGATTACATCACTGGCAAGCAAGTGGCCTGTGAGAGGAAGAGAAGAGGTTCCTTAGCACCCGTGGACTCACCTCTGGGAAAACATCTGGCATAGCACTTGGCACAGGAATGTCAAAAAACTGAATCAGTGAATGGTGGAATTTCAGCCAGTCTTGATGACAAGAAAAAGTTTTCTGCCCATTCAAGGAGGGAGTAATGACCTAACATATTACCTTCTTCCAGACAAGATTAATCCTCCTGAAGATTGCTTAGAAACAATTAAGCTGGTCAGAGGTTCAGAAATTTAAGGGAGGAAAAAAAACTGTCGAAGAGATGGTAATAAAACAGCTATAGGATTGTAAAATCAGTGTCAGAAGCAGGAGGCTCTCTAGAAGCAGTCATGGCAGTATCTTCCTTTTTAAATGTGGAAAATAAAGTCCTTAAATATGTATACGCGCNTTTTTCCTCCTCAGCAATATATAACTTGAGTCTGGCAATCACTTTTTCTGGAATATCCCTTAAGTATTATGTCTGAAAGTTCTAGAATGCTTGCTGGTGAAGAGAAGCAGAAACACCGGGCTGGAAACAGTGTCCACGGTAAAGGGTTAAAAGCTCTAAAATCTGGTCTAAATTCAGAGTCTACATGTTTGCACTTTCATCCTTTCTACTCCAATGACGTGGCAGCTGTCACTGCCTCTACCCACTGCGGACTCGTCCTGCCTGAGCTAGGTGGCCTCCTCTGTCTGCTATGGAAGCATCTGCTCATTAGCTTGTCTGCCTTTGTGAGGACCCAGTATGTGACCGTGTACCTTTAGAACAGGCAAAGGATGTAAATTCTGCAGCAGGTGATGCTGTACAAGGTCCTGCTCTGCTCATATTGTCTGCAGAGCTCTGAGATGGCCACTGAGAGGCTTAGCCTCAGCCAGCTAACCAAACCGTTTAAATAAACCCAGGACCTTTTAAACATAGCTGGATGACATTACCGATACAATAGACATTAACTTGGGCAAACTTCGGGAGATGGTGAGGGACAGAGAGAGGCCTGGCTGCTGCAGTCCATGGGGTCCCAAAGAGTCGGACACCACTGGGCGACTAACAGGACCTCTATATGGTGACTGGTCACTAGGGGGCGATCTCACACAGCAAACCTGCAGCCCTCTGAGCTCTGGGGGAAAGCCGAAGGCCTTTACTTGCCCTTCTATGCCTGGTTTTCTCAGTTCAGGGAGGGAATGAATTGAAAACAAGTCCAGGTCAGCAGGGAGGAGCATCTGAGAAAGCATACCTCCTGTGAGTTAAGATGTAACCATGTCTGCCGCACGTCAGTGTGGAGAGAAGCTGAAAGGACAAGAGCTTGTCTGCTTTTACTGGATATGAAAATGAATTTATTTACACAGTAACATGATGCCACAGAGAACACAGCAAAGTACCACAGCAAACCAAAGGGCGGCGCCACCTGGTGACAGAGGGGATCTTTCGTTAGTAGGTTTCTCCAACTCTAAAACATGTTAAGGAGAGAAGTGAAGCTCCAGGAAAGAACAAAAGAAACAAGATTTTCAAAAAGCGAGCATGGGCAGAGCCAGTGAATGAAAGAGAGAGCGGAATGAGGACTGCCATGATTCAAATCACTGAAAGAACAACGTCTTGCTTCTGCCCTCATCTCATACCAAAATGCCCGGCGTATCAACAGAAAAATCCCATCCCGGTGTGTTCGCATGTAACACCTTTTAAAACTGCTAAGGGAAGGGATAACCAAGTATTTATTTGGAGCAAGTTTCCTGAAGCAGTGTGGTTTATCTTTCACAAATGCTACCCTGAAGCCATAGGGCTGGTTCAACATTCAAGTTATTGGGAGCGCGGACATACACACTTTCCACACACTACACGGGCAAAGTGGATTTTCCATAATATAATATTTGTAGCAAAATATATGACTCTGTACTTCTGCTAGGTTAAAAAATGTCCGACCTCTTTTGATTCCCTGAAACTTTCTTGATTTAAAAAATAAAAGTGGAGGCAAACGGATGGGGAAAAGTGAGAAGCTGCAATAAATGCTGCGGCGTGGGAAACACCTGACGGGATGTCCCGGTAAAGGGAAAAGCTTCTGCAGTGGCTGACGCAAAAACCTACTCTAATTTCAAACAGCTGCGGAGAGAAGGTGTTTAACAGCTGTATAGCACCTTGTACTTTCTGGGCACTTATAAATATTAAAATGGTGGTGATGAGTGGTGAACACCTCGGTTTATAAAAAATACTAGATTTTTTAAAAGAAATTTCCCAAGAGTTTTGTTTTTTTTTTTTAAACAAACCTATTGAAACTACCACATCTCTTAAAAAAAAAAGAAAAAGAAAAAACCCCTCAGCTTTCAGTATTACAGGGATATGATGTTCCCAAGCTGAAGTTTGGGTGATTGTCACAATCATGTCAGTGGGAGAGGTGATAGTTCCTTCTCCTGAAACACTGGGGAATTTATAATCTTCCCAAGGTTTTCATTAGCATCATCTCCCCCCACCCCCAATACACAAAATGGACTTGTTTTTTAAAAAATAGGTGCTTTTTTGAGGATGGTTTACTTGATCAGCGGAATACCTGGATGTGGGAATGCATATGAATCCTTTTCCCATGGCGTCTGTCATAACTCAGCCTCGTTACCTAAAAAACATCAGGACAAAGAGGCGTGGTTTCTTTGGTATAATCTCTGTCTAGAATCTTGCGTGGCACCACTCGTGGCTTCCCTAATGGCATTGGTTTTGGTCCGTGGAACCCCCACGTTTGGTGCTGCCATCAGCACAGGCTGCGGCACACACTTGAGCAACAGTGGCACTTGGATTTGTCTTGGCACAGCACTTTGGGCCTTTGAGAATATGGGCTTCAATGAGGTAAAACTAACCACCTGCTTTCATGGGCAGCCATCCTGTTCAGTCATTAGGTTGAACCAGAATTTTTACTCCTTGTCAACTAGTAAGGGGAATAAAAAAACATGTGAGAGTTAGCCCAGGAAGTCAAGTTACTCCCTGCCCATCCCAAGTACGTTCATACCTTATGTATATATCTAGAATCACTTGGAATACAGCGCAGTATCCTAAGCCCATCCCAGTTTCTGGAACTAACCCATATTTTTTTCAGATCACTGCTGGTAACATCTAGGGAAAACTCCTATCAGCAAAACTAAGTCAGGTAATTTTCTAGCACCAAAGTATTCTTAGTTTGAATGTGGGAAGTGCAGTGCAATCCTTCTATGCCCTACTGTTTAGTAGGCCCCAAAGATCTTTCATGGATATTTTATAATGCTAGAGACTTTAAAATACAATTTTAAGTAGTCTAATTCCCAGGATTATCATTAATATTTCCAGAGGCTCAGATCTCTTGGTTTAGTTTTCTAAGTTCACAAACTTGGACTGTTTGGAAGCACAACTGGCCCCCAGGGAGAGAGAAAGTCTACTTAGACCCTTAAAATTCTAACCAGCAGAGTTGACTTTTGGGCCCTTGACATTAGTAGATTAGGGAATGTGAGTGCTGTGCTCCCCTGTATATCTCAGCCGGCTTATCTTTTGAGGGCAAAACTTCAAACCCATTGCCATATTCCTGGCTTCCAATTCTGACTTAGCCTATGGGTTGGTGGACGTCCTTCACCATTCGTTTGTTGTTGATGCCATGGGTTGCAACTGCTCTTTCCACCATCTTGCTGTTATTCTGGATGAATTAGCTCCTTGGCATCATGCTAGTGCACCAAGGGCTCTCAGGCGAGCAAGGGAGCCCTTTCACAGCCCCCCGCCTTCCCGTGGAACATCTAATTCCTTTCCTCCCAGACGAGGTCAGCACGCTAACAAGGCACTCTGCTGTACATTCAGTCTTGGTCTTGGCTACTCCAGCCATTGTCCTGTTTACCTAAAGGTGTAGGAGAGATTATTCTTGCTCGTGTGGCTTAAGGAAAAGTTCCAATAGCGGCTTAATTGTTCAAATTCTCAATTTACATGGAAGAATCTATAGTACAGACTTCAAAAGAAGAGAAAAAAATCCAATCTGTATTGAAGACAATAACTTGATGTTACTTGAGAAAACTTAAAGTGCTATACTAGTCACAATCCAAAACTCATATATATATATATATTATATGTATAAATATGTATGTCTGAGGGCAGGATTTCTTTGCAGTTGATGAATGAATTCAAAGTTTCTGGTACAATTAAAATGGAAATGCAAAATATCTGTGTTAATATGAGACTGAATTTCATCATTTTGGAAAAATATTTGGAGGACCATCTGACAATACCTCTTGCCTAGAAATAGGGTTATCTTGCCTATTCCGTTCTCGCTTGTTAACACTTTCATCCTTCCCCACCTTACGTTCTTTGGCCCTCACTCAGAAAACTGTTAATCTGGCCCCCATCTCAGAGCAGCCCGAGTCCCTTCCTGACTAGCTGGCGTTCACCTTTTGCCCTTAACAAGTCCGACTATGAAAACAGTACTAAATACATCTAATGTGAAAAGGTGCTCGGTTTGCCAGTGCTATAAGATAATGGTTGTGGAGGGTGTCCATGCTTATAATACTATCGAGTTAAAATGAAGAAGCCTGGATCCAAGTCAAAACAGAAACAGGAGAAAAAAAGGAGGGGGGTGGTGGTGAAGGATACCTAGAAAACAAATAAAGGGACCAGGAAACATTCTTCATTAAATATGAAACTGCCTTAAATAGTCAACATTCAAATTTACATGGGCAAGGCAGCATGAGAGTGACATTGAGAAAGCATCTCAGTGTGCAAACCGGGGAGGGCAGGCTGCTGAGGGGGCGTGCTGGCTGACGGGTAGTGGTCTGTGCGCTGCCACTTCAGTGTATAACTGGGTATGGGGTTATGTGCACATGGGTTAGCTAAGGGCAACCTACTAAAGCCTGCTAGGCCAAGTGGGGCCAGGTTGCAGGACACCGAGAGAGCGGGCTGCTGGCCTGCAGCGGCGCGCCATCCTGTGGCCGTTCCCAGGGGCAGAGCCTTGCCTCTGGCCAGAGGAGACAGGAGTCTGTGTGGGCCAACCAGCTCTCCTCCCTGAAAGTCCTGACCTGCTGGCCGGGAGGACAGGGCATCCTCCAGATGGGCCTCACGGCTCCCATTTGCTCAAAAAAGAAGAAAATGAAGCAAAGAAGAGCATGATAAAATACATTCTTCTCCTTTCTTGATCCTCTTTGATATAGGTGAATCACATGAAAGGTGGTTAATAATGTTAAAAGTTTAGAAGTTACCAAAAGGCCACTAACGTGGTATCTAAATAATACTGCACAATCAGGCTTGGCTTTAACAAGCTCTGCATCGGCTGATGCGGGGCCCAGGGCCATCTTGCCCACCAGGCAGAGGATGTGTCTCTCAACCCTGCCACAGGTTGCTCCCCCAGAGGCCTGGCCTCTACTTCCAGCGGGCATGTGCACACACATGGGTATACACGTGTACACACACTCACACTGTCTGGGTGACTCTTGGGATTTCAAAGTTGAAGTAAACAGAATAGATACTCACAGTTTTGATTAACACACACACACACACACACACACACACACACAGTGGGTGGGGGTAGAAGGGACACTCATCTCAGCGCAAATATGTGCCAAGGGAAGAAGGGGATATTCTGTGGATATTGCTTCAGGTGAAGTTGCAACATAAACACTGTATATACAGCTAAAAAAAAATACAAAAATTGCACATGTATCCGTAGGAGGGGGGCACAGACCCCAGGCAGGGTGCTCTCGGCCGCCCACCTCAGCAATCCAAACTCCCCATGAGCTGCCCTCAGTGGTGTTTCTGAGTCACCGGGAGCAATGTGCCTGGGCAGCTGGGAGGCAGTCTCTCTAGACAATGTGGGCATTGCGAGGCGGAGGTCGGCGGTCTCGTCAGTGGCCTTCTCCCCTTCCTCTGCCTTCTGGCCATCCTAACAGCCAGCCACACTGTGCCCTTGAGGGAGTTGTTACGGCTCAATGGCCAGCCATTTCCATGCAGAGCTGTTGTCTACAGCATTTGGTAGACTAGTTAACACTGGCTGCTGATAGGAGGAGGCTGGCCAACCGGCTCAGGGGAAAACTGTGATCTGGGTACTGGTAGCCCTGGCTGCCGAGGCTGACAGCTCTGACAGTAATCAAAGAATGGTCCTTTAAACTCTGTTCCCCTGATGGCCCCTAGAGAACTGCACGTGCGGGAACACCATCTCCTTATGTCCTGCCAGTTATTTGTAAGATCTGAACTGCACTCTGCCCTCCTGGGGCCCTGGTGACACCACCTTGGGTCAGCTCTGTCATGGGCTGATAAACCCAAACTTCACTGGCAAGTGAGGACAGAACCGAGGTGAAGGAGATTCAGGCAGTGGCAGCACCAGGGGAGACTTAGGGCCGTCCCCCACACAGTGCACACACTTACTGATAATGGAAACCAAACGGGTGCATGACCCTAAGGATGGATTCTCTCTCCTTGTCCTTCTACCTTCTGCTAGAACAAAGGATGTAACTCCCAGAACCAAAACTGGGCTGATGCTAAGAATGGCAGTTCTGCCTGGTAAGAGGGCACATTATTGATCCTTTAAAGGAAAAAAGTCTGTTGTGAAAGTTTAGTAGATGATGGTAAGTACTGGTTAAATCTGTCTATTGCTAGTGAGAATAAATACATGGTGCTAAAAAGACAGGTGATACTCAGAGTTCTGGAGGAACTTGACCCAGCTCATGGAGTTCAAACCAGAGGAGCTGTCACTTCAAGGATGCATCTTTATATTTCCTGCACTTGGGGTCAGTTAGGGCGGAAGGTGTTCCCATGAACAGAGGCTGCACATTTGTGCGGCTGACTTTCCCTAATGTTAAGATGGACTTAGCGTCTCACTGGACTTGGATGGGGATGGAAGGCTTGTCTCTCTTCTTTCCTTGAATTCTGTATGAGTACCAGGAGGGGGAAGTGTGTGGGCAACTTGAAGAAGGTGACACATGAAGACCAGTGACTGGGACACGTTAACGGAGCTGCAGGATTTTCACAACACAGCTCAGAGAGTCCGGAGTGGCAAAAGCCAGATACTGAGCACAAAGCCAGTCCTCCAGGCTGACACCACCCTCCCGGTCCAGGGACTTCTCAGCAAACTTGATCATGAGCAGTGTGCGCTTGATGTCCAGCCAGTTCTGGAGCAGGGTGTTCCTGTGAGCGGGGCTGGGGGAGGCGGTGAAAGTCTGGAAGAGATCTTCCCGGGGGCCCCAGAGCAGACACTGGAGGATGCCTTTGGCATCTGAAATGAGGATCCGCTCAGAAGGGTTGGGATTTAGGAGGCAGCTGGCCAGCTGCTGCAGGCCCCGGGAATAGGGGGAGCGGAGCGGGATGCGGGGCAGGTCGGCCCGAGTGTACTCTTTCTCCTTCAGCTCTGGGTTCTCATCAAAAGGGTTGGGCAGGTGCAGCATCTCGTAGATGAGGATGCCTGTCTGGAACTCATCACACTTTTTATATTGCGTGGCTGTGATGATCTCCGGGGCAAGGCGGGACTGGTCCCGGAGGATCTCAGGATCTACCAAATGGCTCTTCTGCTTGGCCTGGGAGAAGTTGCTGACGATAAGCCTCATGGGATAGGACGGGGTGGGGCTGGGCTCCGTGTGCCCCAGGCCCTGGGTGGGCCCCCCGGGCTGGTAGTGGACGAGCAGCAGGTTCTCCAGACGCAGATCGCAGTGGGTGACGTGGTAGGGTTTGAGGTGCTCCAGGCCCGAGCACAGCTGCAGAAGCAGCAGACACACTTGCCTCTCGTACGCATCCGGGCTTTTCCCATGCTGTGCCAGGGAGTCTCGCACAAAATCAGCCACTGTGAGACAGGGAACCTCTCTGGTGATGACCACAACGTGGCTTCTCTGCTTCCTGCTGACGACTGCCTGGCTTTCTTTGTGGGACGACTCTGCTTTGGAGCCCAGGTCTGGGCCCTTCCCATCAGCTTCTCCTTTCAGCTCTTCCGTTGCTTCCATGTCATCCTCTTCCTCTTCGGGGGCATCGGGATCCTCCCAGGGAAGCAGGCGCTTAGGAACTTCGGCAAGGAAGTGACCACAGTCCTGCTGGATGTTAAAGTGGACAGCCAGACTCTGCCGGATGGCCAAGCTGTGATAATATTGCTGCGATTCCTTAGCTTTGCTCTTACAGATCTGAAGGAAGAAAGCAAAGAACACAATTTAAAATGCACACTATCATAACAAGGCTCATGATTTGTAAAGAGGGGTTGACTAGAAGGTGATTGGTAGGAGTCTGGAGTAGCGACAGCAAGTGTTGCAGTGAAGATACAACATTAGAGTTGAGTTTTCCAGGAAGGGTTTTGGTGACCCTGTGTTGAGTGACAAGAAACAGTGTCTTCATGCTTAATCCATCATGTGTATTATCTCTAGTCCTTATGTGTGCGTGTGTGCTAAGTCACTTCAGTTGTGTCCAAATCTTTGCGACCCTATGGACTGTAGCCCGTCAGGCTCCTCTGTTCGTGGGATTCTCCAGGAAAGAATACTGGAGTGGGTTGCCATGCCCTCCTCCAAGGAATCTTCCCCACCCAGGGATCAAACTTGTCTATCCTGTGGCTGCTGCATTGCAGGTGGACTCTTTAGCGCTGAGCCAACAGGGAAGCCCTCTAGTCCTTACACTAACTCTTTAAATAGGCTGTGTGTGTGTGCATGGTCAGCTGCTCAGTCATACCCAACTCTTTGTGACTCCATGGAGCCTGGCTCCTCTGTCTATGGAATTCTCCAGGCAAGAATACTGGAGTGGGTTGCCATTTCCTTCTCCAGGGGATCTTCCCAACGCAGGGATGAAGCCTGTGTCTCCTGCATTGCAGGCAGATTCTTTACTGCTGAGCCATCTGGGAAGCCCAAAGTAGGCTGAGGACTTAAGAATTTAAAAAACAAAAACAAAAAACACAAATGCAGGGCCACTAGTTTCCAAACCCAAGTCTGCCCAACACCAAAGCTTCCTCCTTCCACTCTATCTTGCCCCTCATCTAGAAAACTGAAAAACAAAAAGTTCCGTTTATGCTTTCTTTCTGTGGAGCTTTATAGCCAAGACTTACACAGCAGCTCAATAAATAGCTTATTACATAGGCCAGAATACCTCAGATCACCGGTCAGGAGACTGACATAGAATTGACCAGGTAAACTATGAGTCTTCCTAACTTTTCAGTGAGTGTCATTGTGATGGTCACAGCTCAGGCACTCATGGGTCACTGGCAGGGTAAAGAAGAAAGTTTGAGAGAATCGTTGGTCTCACCTAGTTGGAGCAAAACCAGCATTTCAATGGCAGAAGTCTAAGTTTTATATTTTCTCTCTTTTTTTTAAAACAACAATCTGTACCCAGGTTTTATTACTTAACATGTCTTGAAACTGTTCCATAGATAGCATACTATTAATAGTTTGTTTTTTTTATAGCTACATACATTCCAGTGCATGGACATACAAGAAGAGTTCAGTTACCCCTCTCTACTGGCAGACATTCAGGGCATTTCCAGTAACAGACAATGTTGCAGTGAAAAGCCTTATACATCCCCATATTGCTTGTGTATGAGGATACCTGTAGGATAAGTTTCCAGAAGGGGAAGTGCTGAATCAAAGGGGTCTGTATTTAGATGTTTGATAAATGTTACCAAATTGCCTCTATCAAGTTGAGTCAGTTTACAAATCAGCCAGTGGT
>SJYV01030848.1:217856-246150 GCA_006410875.1 Neotragus pygmaeus
CCCCCCCCCCCCCCCCCCCCATTTTGGAGTCTAGAAAAGAAAATTCAAGAAGGCAACTGTATAGGATTTCACTATTTTATTTGTGATTTGTACTCACTGAATTCTTTTTATGCTCCTACTCAGCATACGGAGCAAAAGAAATTCATGTGTGTTCCTGAGCCCAGTAATTTACGCTGACCAGGTGACACCCAGGATGATCACACTGGAGAAACTGAGGCACAAATCAATTGAACAACCTGCTGAGGGCCCAGATTAGGAATTCTATTAGTTTGAATCCCAATTTATAATTCTCAGCTGTGTCCTCTCACTTCATTAATTAAAGCTGTGGCTTTTTTTCCCACTAGACAGTTCATTTTGATTCTTGGTTTACATGATCACCCCCAAATCTCTCCTTTCGAAACCAATTTCCAGTAGAGACTTTAAGGCACTTCTGTATGCATTCAGCAGTGAAATATAGTAGACACTGACCTAGGGTGGCTATGAGTCTGTAGAGCTGGCTGCTGATCAGTCGCTTTCTGGAAAGGTCCAATGTTGGGCACATTTGTGTTGCATTATGAAAATGAAATAACGGGCTTATTTTATGAAAATAAAAATTGGGCTTCCCTTGTAGCTCACTCGGTAAAGAATCTGCCTGCAGTGCAGGAGACCTGGGTTTGATCCCTGGGTTGGGAAGATCTCCTGGAAAGGGAAATGGCAACCCACTCAAGTATCCTTGCCTGGAAAATCTCATGGACAGAGGACCTGGTGGGCTGCAGTCCATGGGGTTGTAAAGAGTTGGGCACGACTGAGTGACTAACATTAACGCTTATGAAAATGAAAATGGTTTCCTCTCTATAGTTGGTTCCTTGTCACTAAGCCAGCAATTAACTGCCTGATCCTATAGCCTGAACTAGTTGTAAATTCCTACCAATCCCAGTTATTCCTATTAATGCTCTTTCATTTACTGTCTTGCTTTCTCAGCAACCACCCAAATGAGATCAATGAAGACTCCAGAGTCAAAATGCAATAAAAGATGTTGGTCTCCACAGTTCAGTTCTACTTTATTACAAGCTTTTAACAAGATTCTTGGCATAGCTGGAAGAAAAGAAGCTGCTCCACTGCTGTAACAGGGAAGTGAACACCTTCACTGAGCTTTGTCTGCTCTCTCTGTGAGAACAAAGACCAGGACTACTTTAAAAAAAGAAGATACCTACTACTACAGAGTTGGAAGTGCTGCAAAAGTAAGTCAGAAATGTATACTTTTGCTTACAAAAGATTTTCATTGCCTTCCTCAAAGTAATTTCATCAATTTCTCCTGTGGTCTCACATAGCAGCATTTGTTATAAAATGATCTCATAACAACAGTGAAAAAACAATGTCCCATGGACACTGAGCCATAATTTTACCAACTGTCCACCCTGCTTCTAGGCGAAAAGCTGTCATTTGTCCACTCAAGGATAACACTGAGGAACAGCAGGGCCAATCCACTGACTCAGGTATGATCTAATAGGACAAGTTCCATGTAGGAATGAAGAGGCAGCCTGCCATAAAAGTTGATGACGATATGCAAAAGTAATTGTTCCTCTCTGTTCTCAGGTTCTTCCTGTCTGGAAAGATGAAGGCCTGTCCTTTGAAAGTTGATGAGTGTACTTTGAAGATTACGTGTTTGTTCAATGGCTACCCAGATTCTTTGAAAGGTGGCAAAAGTAAAGTGGATTTTATTTAGAACAGGGAAGTTAAGGGCTGGAGGCCAGCCAACATGCAGCCACAGAGACATACGGTCCAATCTACTGCATGGTGGCTCACCAAATGGTGATGAGGGGATAAAAGGAGACATGAATGACACAAACAGTAGCTGAAGGTTAAATACTGTCTAGGAATCAATGTGGTCTTTTCTTCACAAAAACTCTTAAAAATGCACTGTGCTCACTGTCTCCTCAGCCTCCCTGTTCCACACTTCCCTAACTCACTGCATATGATATCCACTTCCACTGCTACCAAGACTGTATATTTTTTCTTTTGAGGTTTACCAGAGATTCAACTCCTGCCTTCTCTTTATATTGCTCAAACCTTCCTGACTCTTCAACTCTGATCTGTGGGTTCTTGTCCTTTGCTATATCCCTTTCAAATTCTCCTGCTTTAGGTCACTTAGCTGTGTGGGCCTTTTCCCAATATGCAGACTCTACCACTACAATATCATACTTTCCCAGTTTGAACTAAATCAAGTTGATGAGAGCACTAGGTAACCTTGACCTCTCTTCTGAATACCAAACTCGCGTTTTTATCTGGCTACACGTTTTCTTTTGACTTGGCTGTCCCATGGGCACACTACACAGAGAGCTCATCTTTCTGGCTTTCTGATTCATATTTCAGTTAACGGTATCACCATCCTCCTGGGGTTGCTCCTTCGTGAAATCTTAGCATCATCGTGCCCTCATCCTACATCCAGGCACTCACCAGAGATGGTCAACTGCCTGCCTCAGCTCCTTCACCACCTGTCCCCTTTTTTGATGGTCTTATTGCAAGATCTCATCATCATTTACCTGGACTGTTACAATAGCATAATGACTGGCTTCCCTGCTTCCAATGCTTTTGAACTTTTCCACCACAGTTTATTTTTAAAACCATTAATCTCTAAAATCATTAATCTTATGTCATCTCTCTGTTTAAAAATCCTTAATGGTTTCCCACAAAACACAAAATAAAGGCTAACCTCTTAAGCTCATCAATCTAAGCCTCTAAGTTTGGTACCAAATCTTCCCAGCTCCATTTTCCACTATTCTCTCCATATACTGTATTTACCCCTAAGAATAATGTGAAGTAGACCCTAGAGACCCTTTTTTAAATTGGTCCTGAGATTTAACAATGTTAAAATGACTTCTTTCATTTATTAATCTTTATCTTTACATCTTCACACCACTCTTAATCTTTACTATAATGTCTTGTTTAAAAGTAACTTATGCCTTTGTCTCTCCCACTGGAATACATGCTCTTTGAGGGCAAGGCTTTTGCCTTATTCATATGTATTTCTGTAAATGCACGCAGATATTACAATGTTTTATACAGTCAATGTTTGCCAAAAGTCAAGAAATATTTATTGAATGTCCATTATGTATGCAACATTGTATTAGTATATAATGCTGTCTAATGCTAAGGATATTAGATTAATAATATAATAAAGATATATGGATTAGCAAGCCATGTTCCCTGCCGCAAGGAAGCTCAAGTATGCCAGTGGGGAGGGGAGGCATGTTACTTTAATTGGGTAATGGTGGTATCGAATGGGCTTCTCAGGTGGCACAGTGGCAAAGAACCTGCCTGCAAGTGCAGGCGACATAAGAGATGCAGGGTCAACCCCTGGGTGGGGAAGATCCCCTGGAGGAGGGCCTGGCAAGCCACTCCAGTATTCTTGCCTGGAGAATCCCATGGACAGAGGAACCATAGGGTTGCAAAGGGACATGCCTGAAGTGACTTGGCACAGCACAGCACAGTACTGTAGGACTGTAGCATGATAGAACAGTGGTAGAGAAATCCACTGTGTATAGAGTGGGCATGCAGAGAGGAGCCATCAACATATTCTCAGAAGATCAGAGAAGAAAATTCACAGAGCTGGGTTCTTTAAGAAAGTATAGGAGTTTTCTGGGCTTCCCCAGTGGCCCAGATGGTAAAGAGTGTCTGCAATGTAGGAGATGCAGGTTTGATCCCTGGGTGGGGAAGATCCCCTGGGGAAGGAATGGCTACCCATTCCTTGGGTAGCCGTGGACAGAGAAGCCTGGGAATTCCATGGACAGAGGAGCCTGGTGAGTTACAGTCAGTGGGGTGGCAAAGAGCAGGACATGACTGAGTGGGGAGTTTTCTAGGTACATGAGAAGGGAGTGGTGGAATGAGTAGCTACCATTTACTGAAAGCTTACTTTGTGTCGAATGATGCTCTGAGTACTATATACATCTCCAGGTACAACTGACTCTTGTGATTTTCCACAAAGACTTTAGNCATGACTGAGTGGGGAGTTTTCTAGGTACATGAGAAGGGAGTGGTGGAATGAGTAGCTACCATTTACTGAAAGCTTACTTTGTGTCGAATGATGCTCTGAGTACTATATACATCTCCAGGTACAACTGACTCTTGTGATTTTCCACAACGGCTTTAGGGAGAATGCAGTATTTTCTCCATTTTACAAATAAAGACAATGGGCTTAGAAAAGGCAAGTAACTGGGCTCCTAAGATAGCTAAAGTACAAATTTAAACACAAGTCTTTCTGACAACAATCTAAATTCTTAACCACTATATCAACAGTCCTGAAATTTTGTGGAGGAACCACATGAAGGTGCTTGCTAACAGTGTAGCTGCCCAGGGCTCACTTCCAGAAATGCTGATTCTGTAGGTGTGAGACGGGATCAAAGTAAGCACATTTTTAATGAGGATCCCACAGGTGATTCTGAAATAGGTTACCTGCACAGACAATGCTCTTCCCAGAAGGGCAGTCCAAAGAGAGGAACTAAGGAGTGCAAAGCTGGGCAGCATGAAGCAGGAGTTAGTTACAACTTGTGTTCAGAGGATGGGACTACAGGGATAATAAGTAAGGACACCTGTGACTTCAAGAAGCTCACTATCAAATAACCCATATTCTTCAATTCCTTAGTTTTTTTCACTGAAAAGACATTATGACATCATTTTTTAAACAAAATAAAAACTGTCCACAATCATTACTACTCTAACACAGGAATCATTTGTATATTACCATTTTGTAGGTCAATTCTTTTTTTAAGTTATGGTTACAGTATTTGGTATTCTGCTATTTTAATGTGACACAATCAATGTAAAAAATGTTTTCCATGATTTTGAATAATCTTTATAATAACAATTTTAATAGCTGAAAACATTCCATTGGGCTAATATACCATAATTTATTACATTGTTTCCTTAATATCAGGCATTTGGTTTGTTTCCAATTTTTGGCGGTACTAAAATTCTGAAGGATTGTTACACTTAGTAGCTTTCTCTCATAATTTTAAGGAAAGATGTTTATGACTTTGAAGGAATGAGAAAGAAAAGATCTAAGTGCAGAGCCTATTAAAATATGCTCAGGCTAGTGCCTAATATTAATGAAGAATAATAGTGAATGACCAAAAGAATGTTGATAAATAATTTTCCATTATTGGTAACACTAATGCATTATTTTATTATATTTTGTATATACTTCATAATTTACAAAAACAGTTTCATTACATAAACACATATACCTATAACAATCTCATGAGGTAGGTAGGGCGGTGAAAATCAAGAGAGGTTATATGACTTGCTTGGGTATACACGATGACAGAGAATTTGGACTCACATTAGCTGACTACTTTCCTTTATTTGATGTTGTGATGTCTTTTAGTTTAAGACCAAGGAAAATCATGAAGATAGCCACATTGAATGAAAAACAGAATAAAGCTATGAACTGAATTGTGTCTTCTTAAGACTCACATGTTTAAAGCCCCAACAGCCAATGCGACATACGCTCTCCCCCACCCTCCCAAGTGCAGACATAAGGACCCAGCAACAAGCCAGGAAGAGAATCTTCCTTTCCAATCTCCCAAACTAGGAGAAAATATATCCAGTCTATGGTATTTTATTATGGTGGACCGAGCAGACTAAGATTTTGTTGCTGAGAAGTAGGGTACTGCTATAAGCAGTACCCCAAAATGCAGAAAGAAGTGGCTTTGGAATTGGGTAGAAGCTGAAAGAGTTTTAAAAGCCATGATAGAAAAAGCTTAGAAACTTATGAACAGACTGTTGCTAGAAATATGAACATTATGGGCGATTCTGGTGAGGTCTCAGAAATGAGGAACATTTATTAGAAACTGGGAAAAAAGGTGAGATTTCTTAAAAAATGGCAAAGAACTTGGCTAAACTCTGTTCCAGCATTTTGTTAAGGCAGAACTTGTGAGCAATGAAATTGAATGTTTAGCTGAGAGACAAAGTATTAAAGGAATAACTTGCTTCCTTTTGACTGCTTATAGTGAAGTACAGAGGGAGAAAGAGTTGAGGAAGGAATTGTTAAGCAACAAGGAACCAGAACTTGAAGATTTAGAAAACTCACAGCCCACCCACACCACAAAAAATGAGAAAACTTGTTCTAAAGAGAATACTAAGGGGGTAGCAGAACAGCCATGTGATAAGGAGACAGACTGTGACTCGTGGACTTAATCAGCCATCTCAGCAGAAGCCAGAAATAGAGATGGGGTTACACTGGCACAGGCACTGTCAGTTTGAACTAAAGGACAGAGGAAGCTGGGTGGAATGTAGGAAGGCTAATGGACTCTCCAGGAGTGGATCACAGCGCTACTTAGCTGTAAGCGTGCACTGTTCTTTCAGGAGAGGGAAGAATGCCCCTGAAAATGTGNTAGGTCATCACAGAACACCCGGCTGGGGTCCCTGTGTTTTCCAGCAGCTTACCACTAGGGATCTATTTTACACATGGTAGTGTAGAGACGTTAGGGCTACTCTCTTAATTCATTCCACTCTCTCATTTCCCCACTGTGTCCACAAATCCATTCTCTACATCTGAGTCTCTATTCCTGCCCTGCCAGTAGGCTTATCAGCACCATTTTTTCCTAGATTCCATATACGTGTGTTAACATGTGATACTTGTTTTTTCTCTTTCTGTCTTACTTCACTCTGTATGACAGACTCTGTGTTCATCTACCTTAGTTCAACTGATTCACACTTGTTCCCTTTTATGACTGAGTAATATTCTAATGAAGTGGATCCTGACCCTGATCTAGGGATGGGCATGAACCCATGTGTTATAAGGGGGTGTCTTCTGAGAAAGAATTTTGTTCTCTAATAAGTGAAGGGTTACATGAAAAGAAGTGCTCTTTGCAGCACAGTTGCGATACTCTCTGTAATACAGCACTCTTTGCAAAACAGTCCTGTGGCTGGCCTGTGATTCTGTGTCAAGTGGACTGTGGTGTTCGAAGCTGCTGTGGCCACCTTAAAACTGTGTTAGAAAGACCAGGAGACCTCTGCTTAGCACCTTGACATTTTGAGTTTAGAATTAGCCTGCAGATGCTGGCCCCTGGATTCTTAGTACATGAGAAAAGTTCGACTCTTCCTATACATTATTGATGGCTTCGTTTTTCTGTTATTTTTTGTTATTTGAGTGGCTATTTGAAGTTTTACAATCATTTCCATAAGTTGAAACCAGTCATGAGGGTTGTGGTATTTTTTCAGCCATGTTCAGAGGAGCCAGTTTAGATGTGAGGAAGTGTGGATTCCACAAAGGCTAGGGTTTTACCAAATTAGCATAATAAAGGAGAAAGGAAACAAGAGAGTTCCAGTGTTCAAAAGACATGATTACAATGAGAGAATGGTTAGTACCACATAGGACCTAGATAATGTCTGTCAGTTTCACAATCTATATTGACAGAATAGCAAATAACAGAAAAAAAAAATATATTACAGAAAGTGTCAAGTAGTTTGATACCTAATATAGAACCATGAGATATGAAACAATATTTTGGATTCTAATTGAACTACAAAATTTTCAAAACTAGAACTGTCCATAACAATCAAAACGTAATCTAAATGCAAATTCATATTGCAAATTATTTTCAATACAGAGAGGTTAAATGACTGACTTATTGGGAAATTTTGCATTAAGGAGATAAAACTCTATTTTAATTTATCTCTGTTAGTCCTTATAGAATATGTGCTCTCACAGTTCTTCACTCAAATCCAACTTTATCTGGAGAAATAAGCTAGATTGTATGTAAAGTAGAACTTACAAAAATGTAAGATTTTGCTCAGGATGATACACTGAAACTGTTTACCTTCCAACTTAATTTCTATCACAATTACCCTTTCTATTTGATATACTTCTGACATTCTCAGATTCATATTTAAAGATTAACTAAAATTTTTTTTATCATTTATCATTTCATAAAAAACTGCTTACAGATGATGTTAATAAATCAACATCTGGGAAGCCCCTGATTTTAATAAAGCTGATACCATATCATCCAGAGGCCCATGGGAAGACATAATTTCACATGACCCAATGCAACTACTCTTTTCTCTTTTAAAACTTTTTGTCACTCTAAAGCCAGATGCAAATTTCATTATTATTTCTGATACTGGCCACGAACACTAAGATTTCCCTTTCCCATGGTTAAAAACTCCACTCAAGGTTATTATATCTCTACTGGAGATACCTCTATAAAGATAAAACTCTGATAGGAATGTTCACATATACTAGGAGTCAGAAGAATAAATACCATGAACCTTATCTTTCCTATTTGTACAGGCAGCAGAAAATATTTGACAACAAACATTCTTATTTCCATTTGTCACACAATGCCTTTAACAACATATCATCAGCTCATATACCAAGAGGTTGCCATTGATGTTATGTGTCAGGAAGATGCTTTTCTGATGACCTTTAAATAGCACAATCCCAAGTAATGATGCGAAATGACTTTCTTTTATCCTAAGACCTCCTTTAAAAAATGCAAATGCTCTGGGATATGTCACCAGGTCAATGATGCAGTGGTATATCTTTTGCAAGATGTTAGAAGAAGGAAAGGCTGTTAAACCTTGAATGTCAATTGTTACCGTTTACCACACTATTTTTACCTTGTGTATTGGTAACATTTTTCATCTAAAGAGGACAAAGGACTTCGTACAAGAGAGTAAAGAGCTCCCAATATTCTAAACAGTTGAAAGAATGTGGGGCATGGTAGGGGGCAGGCAGCTATGCAACAATACAAAAATTTTGTAAAGCAAATCTCCCGTATGATGAGGGTAAGGAGGATCAATTTGAAACTAGGCTGCTCCATCCACCAGCTGCCACAATTCAAGGGTAAACTGGTGACACTTACCAAACCACCTGCACAGATCAGGTGCCTCCACTTCCAACAGGAGCCTTAGTGCTGAGCCAGCTGTCAGTGCGTGAGAGGGGATGTCTCCTCTATTTCATTTTTGTAAGCCAGATCCATGGGGTAATCAGTTCAGTTCAGTTCAGTTGCTCAGTCGTGTCTGACTCTTTGCAACCCCATGAATCGCAGCATGCCAGGCCTCCCTGTCCATCACAAATCCCAGAGTTCACTCAAACTCTTGTCCATAGAGTCAGTGATGCCATCCATCCATCCATCTCATCCTCTGTCATCCCCTTTTCATCCTGCCCACAACCCCTCCCAGCATCAGAGTCTTTANAAAAAAAACACACCCATCTCAATAACAGTGTGTTGGAGAGGATTAGAATCAGATTTACAATATTTTCTTACCTTGACTGCATAGTTATTAAGTGGATCTTTTGCGTATGAAGCTGTATAGTAAACTGCATCACCGGCCTCACAGCATGGCTTGTCACTGGTCAGCCTGAAGTCTGACCAGCTGTCTACCCCAAAACGGAGTTGGTCTTTCTGCCCAGCCATGAACAGGTCTTCACATTTAACAGCCAGTTTCTTCAAGGCATCTGTATGAAGGCTTCGGATTTTACCCACCACTTCGTCACGATTCTCAAGTCCTCGATAAAGTGCTTGTCTCTGTGGCTTCTGGATACTCCGGCCCTGTCTACCAGAGGGACCCCGCCGGCTGGACAGGGACTCTGTGCTGTTGGAAAACCTATCCTTAATACTGAGAGTGGTTAGGCTGGAGATGCTGTTTGCTGCTGAGGGCACACGTCTCTCCTTGTGCAAAGGTCTCTCCAAAGAGTCATAAGACTCAGCATCCAGTCCCTTGAGTTCATAGCTGACCGAGGAGCCAGCACTGCTGGCATCCCAGCTGGGGTCGATATCATAGGTGGGATTAGCCATGACACAAAGGGTGGTTTCCAGGGACTTCTGGAGGTCTTTGGAGAGTGGCTCCGTATTGGCTCTTATGATCATTTTCTTTGGCAGTGGGGGTGGTGTTGGTTGCAAAGCGTTAGGTGCTTCTTGGTCTGTTTTCCCGCCAAAGGCGATGGCATCATCCAAAGCTCCCTTAGGCTGCCGTGGATGCTTGGGAGGTATCATGGCTGCTCTAGATTGTCCTGGATTGTTTTAAAATAAAGAAAGAAGGAAAAAAGAATAATTAAATAAAATTTTCGTTCTGGTTACCTAATTGAAATTTAAACAGAAATAAATGTAGTAGCCATAAGAATTTAAGAAGTCAACACCTTAATTCAAAAACGGTAAAAGAAAACAAAGAACAAATAGCTAAATTTAAAGGTAGAATTCAAGACCTAATGGGAGCAACAAATGTGAACAATGTCTCAGTATTTCCTTGCCATAGGAACAGGGCGATGGGTTTTGTTTTCAAGAAGGAATCCAGATTCTCCACTCCTGACCCCAAGAGTGCTGTATTCACCACACTAGAGTATTGAGGAGTGACAGACACTCAAAGAACTGCACTGTGACAGAAGAGAGATGGTANAGGGCGATGGGTTTTGTTTTCAAGAAGGAATCCAGATTCTCCACTCCTGACCCCAAGAGTGCTGTATTCACCACACTAGAGTATTGAGGAGTGACAGACACTCAAAGAACTGCACTGTGACAGAAGAGAGATGGTAACATTTGCAGGTTAAAAAGCAATACTTGGGAACATTACTAAAAACAATCGGGATTAGCAAATGAGACCGCTAGACTGGTGCTCAGACGATACTATTCTATTCTTTTAACTTTGTTCCAAAGTTGTATTGTATCTCCATCCAAAACAAACAAACACAGTTTCATAAACCATGCTATTTCATTTCCCTACAGAGATGGCTTCTGGCACCACTGAAACTGGTCTACGTATAAAGATCTCTGAGATTGTGGTAAGGGAAACCATGGGTATGAGCAGGCAACTGCTGTTTCAAACATCACCCAGAAACCCTTACATGATTATGTTTTATTTGGGGGGGGAATATAAACTGTGATTTGAGAGATGCTAAATTTGAACTTCTCTGACAACAAGCTCCAGTTACAGAACCCATCACCTTTGTTTCCTTTCCAGAATTTATGCTTAGAAGATAAAACACATATGTATGAATCAGTGATACCTTCAGGCCTTATAATGGGGATGAGGCATTATTTTTTTTAAAGACTTAGAAATATACCATGACATTTTAATAAAAGCTATAAAAGTTAGTAATGTTATTAAAATGAAATAGTCACTCAATATTTCAGAGTTAAAGCATAATGCTCTATTATGGGTGGAATTACATTCTTTCCCCCAAAATATACTTATGGTACTTCTAAATATGACCTTATTCAAAAATAGTCTTTGTAGAGGTAATCAAGTTAAGGTAATCAAACATCCAATGACTTCTTAATGAAGTCATTTAAGGTAGGCCTCAGTCTAATATGGCTGGTGTCCTTACAAGAAGGGGAAAATGTCATATGAAGACACAGGGAGAACACCATGCCGTCACAGAGGCATTGCTTGGAGTAATGCAGTTGCAAGCCAGGGATGCTAAGGATTGATGGCTACCACCAGATGCTAAGAAGAAATAAGGGAGGAGTCTACCCAGAATCTCAGAGGGAACATGGCCTTGGTAACATCTTAATTTCAGCTCCAAGCTGCCAGAACTACAGGAGAATAAACTTCTCTTATTTTAAGCCCCCAGTTTGTGGTACTTCATTATATCAGGCCTAGGAAACTATGCTCTTACTACTGATCAGACTGAGCAGAAGGCACTGGAAGGTCTGAGGATGATAATGAATAAGGATGGTGGTTTGTTTTTATTAAAAATCATGTCCTTGTAGCAATGCCAAGGGGAAGCACTAATATAAACTGTGATTATAATAACACTATACTCCATTTCCCATGCATGCAATCCACTTCAAGAACACTTAAAGAGTTTATATAAACTATGACAATATATAAGCAAACCTAAGAACCCTCTTTCCCCACAAATGGCATGTAGCAATATTCTTTTACAAAGAATAGAGCTACATTACATATTAAAAAAAATATGTATATATAGACAGCATAAGACAGAGAGAGAGAAGGAATATGAGAATCCTAAGCTCTAGGAGGGCCAGGACATTTGTTTTACTCATTGTTGTACCCTCTATGTTAAGAAACAGGGCCTAATTATAATAGATGCTTAATAAATATTTCTTGAATGGCTAAAGGAATAAATATTTAGGGCTAAAAGAGAAAAACAGGCAAAACTGTATAGGTACCTGTATCAAGTGAAGATATTGAATTAGAAATTTATGAAATTCTCACAAAGAAAAGTCTAGGACCATATCGGCTTCACTGATGAATTCTACCAAATGTTTAAAGAAGTATTAAAACCAATCTTTCATTAACTTTTCCAGTAAATAGAAGTGGAAGGAATACTTACCAACTTGAAATCTATGATAGGCCAATATTACCTACATAACAAAACAAGAGAAAGAAACCAATACACTAATATCCCTTATTACTAGATGCAGAAATCCTCACAAAATACTAGCGAACTCAATCAAGCAACATATAAAAAGGATAAGACACCACAACAAATTTGGATTTATCCCAGAAATGCAAGGTTGGTTCAATATCTAAAAACCAATCCATGTCATATATATTGTAAATAAAATAAAGAGAGGAGGAAAAAACCTTACATGGTCAGCTCAATGGGAGAAGAAAAAGAATTTCATAAAATCCAATATTTATCAAGATAAAAACACTGAACAGGCTGGAAAAAGAAGGACTCATCCTCGTTCTGATACAGGGTGCCTATGAAAAACCAAGAGCTAAATCCCACTTAATGGTAAAAGCCTAGATTTTCCCCAACTAAGATCAAAAACAAAACAAAGATCCCCATTCTTGTTTCTTCTATTCTATACTGTCTACATTGTACTGGAGAACCTAGACAGGGTAATTACGAAAAAAAAAGAAAGAAAGAAAGAAAAACATACAGATTGGAAAAGAAATAAAACTATCTCTATTCACAGATGATATAATCTTATACACAGGAAAGCCTTTAAGAGTCCACAAAAAAATGAGAACTAATATACCAGTTCAGCAAGATTGCAGGACTTATGATCAATACAAAAACTCAACTGTATTTCCATATACTAGCAATGAATAATCCCAAAGTTAAATGAAGAAAACAACTGCATTTATAATATCATCAAAAAATATTTAGAAAACTATTTAGCAAAGTAAGTGTAAGACTTGTACACTAAAATTACTTGGGCACTAAAAACTTTGATGAAAGACATTAATGATCTAAATAAATAAAAAAAAATTTTATGTTCATGGATCAGACTTTATATGTTAAGATGGAAATATTCCTCAAATTTTTCCTCTGAAAATTTAATGTCATCCACATCAAAACCCCAGCTAGCTTTCTGGCAGAAATTGACAGAACAATCCTAAAATTCATATGGAATCACAAAAGATCTAGAGGAGGCCCTCTCCCCACTCAAATCTTGAAAAACAGAACAAAGAACCTACATTTCCCAACTACAAAATGTACTTTACAACTACAACAACCAAAAACTATGGAGCCAGCATAAGAATAGAAATACAGATGGATAGAATAGAATTGAGAGTCCATAAATAAACTCTTACATTTACAGTTAACTGATTTTCAACAAGGATGCCAAGACAATTCAATAGGGAAAGAGACTTTTCAATAAATGGTGCTGGGACAACTTGGTATCCACATGCAAAAGAATGAAGTTGAACCCCTACATTATAGTATACACAAAATTAACTCAAAATATATGAAAGATGTAAATGTTAAAAACTAAATCTATCAAACTCCTAGAAGAAAACAAAGGAGTAAAGTTTTTAGACCATAGGCTAGGCGATTATTTCTTAAATAAAATACCTAAAGCACAAGTAACCAAAAATCAATATATTGGAATTCATAAAAATGAAAAACTTTTGTGCTTCAAAGGTCGATTTTAAAAAAGTGAAAACATAACCCTTAGAATAGGAGAGAACATGAGCAAATGATATATCCAGAATTTACAAATAACTCTAACAACAAAAAGATAGAGAATCCATTAAAAGTGGTCAAAGTGGGACTTTGATCCTGGTGGGCCAGTGGTTGAGAATCTGCTTTGCAATGAAAGGGATGTGAGTTCAGTCCCTGGTTGGGGAACTAAGATCCCACATGCCACGGAGCAACCAAGCCCATGCATTGCAACAGATGATCCCACATGATGCAACTAAGACTGAAAGCAGCCAACTAAATAAATATTCTTTAAAAAAAGCAGGCGAAGGATCTGCATAGATGTTACTCCAATGAAGATACACAAATAGCCAAAAGGCATGTATAAAGATGCTCAGCATTTCTCACGAGGTAAATGCAAACCAAAACCACAAGACATCACTTTATATCCACTAACCTAGCTTTAATAAAATAGATGAACAAGTATCAGTAAAGATATGGAGAAATTGAAACCTTCCTACATTGCTAGCGGGAATCTAAATGGTGCAACCATGAAAACGGTTTGTTAGTTATTCAGAAAGTAAAACAGTTACACATGATCCAGCATTTCTAATCCTAGGGATATATCTGAGAGAAATGAAAACATATGTCCAAACAAGAACTTGCATTCAAATATGTTCATGGCAACATTTGTATACAAGAGCCAAAAAGTGGAAACAACTCAGACATGCCTCAACTGATGAATGGATAAACAAAATGTAGCATAGCCACACAACATAATATTCAGTTCAGTTCAGTCACTCAGTCGTGTCAGACTCTTTGTGTCCCCATGGACTACAGCACGCCAAGCTTCCCTGTCCATCACCAATTTCCACAGCTTGCTCAAACTCATGTCCATTGAGTCGGTGATGCCATCCAACCATCTCATCCTCTGTCGTCCCCTTTCCTCCTGCCTTCAATCTTTCCCAGCATCAGGGTCTTTTCCAATGAGTCAGTTCTTTGCATCAAGTGGCCAAAGTATTGGAGTTTCAGCTTCAGCATCAGTCCTTCCAATGAACAGTCAGGACTGATTTCCTTAAGAATTGACTAGTTTGATCTCCTTGAGTCCAAGGGACTCTCAAGAGTCTTCTCCAACACCACAGTTCAAAAGCATCAATTCTTCAGCACTCAGCTTTTTTTACAGTCTAACTCTCACATCCATACACAAATACTGGAAAACCATAGCTTTGACTAGATGGACCTTTGTTGGCAAAGTAATGTCTCTGCTTTTTAAAATGTTGTCTGTATTGGTCATAGTTATTCTTCCAAGGAGCAAGCATCTTTTAATTTCATATCTGCAGTCACCACCTGCAGTGATTTTGGAGCCCAAGAGAATAGTCTCTCACTGTTTCCATTGTTTCCCAAGCTACTTGCCATGAAGTGATGGGATCAGATGCCATGATCTTAATTTTTTGAATGTTGAGTTTTAAGCCAGCTTTTTCACTCTCCTCTTTTACTTTCATCAAGAAGCTCTTCAGTTCCTCTTCACTTTCAGCCATAAGGGCGGTATCATCTGCATATGTGAGGTTATTGATATTTCTCCTGGCAATCTTGATTCCAGCTTGTCCTTCATATTATTCAGCCATAAAGGAAATTAAGCCCTGATGTGTGCTACAATCTGTATGAACCGTAGAAACATTATGCTAAGTGAGAGAACCCAGTAATAGAAGACCATATATCATATGAAATATTTAGAAACACATAAATCCATAGAGATAGAAAGCAAATTAGTGGTTGCTATAGCCAGGGGAAAGGGAGAATGGAAACAACTGTTAATGGCTTTCTGTTTGGGGTAGGCTTCCCAGGTGGCTAAGTGGTAAAGAATCCACCTGTCAAAGTAGGAAGGGCAGGTTCAATTCCTGGGTTGGGAAGATCCCCTGGAGAAGGGTATGGGTAACCCACTCTAGCATTCTTGCCTGGGAAATCCAATGGACAGAGGAACCTGGCAGGGTACAGTCCACGGGGTTGCAAAACAGTCAGACAACACTTAGCAACTAAATAATAACAATTGTGTTTGGGGTGATGAAAATGTTTTGGAATTAGATACTGGTAGTTGTTGTATGGAGAAGGCAATGGCACCCTACTCCAGTACGCTTGCCTGGAAAATCACATGGGTGGAGGAGCCTGGTAGGCTGCAGTCCATGGGGTCACGAAGAGTCGGACACGACTGAGCAACTTCACTTTCACTTTTCACTTTCATGCATTGGAGAAGGAAATGGCAACCCACTCCAGTATTCTTGCCTGGAGAATCCCAAGGACAGGGGAGCCTAGTGGGTTACTGTCTATGGGGTCGCACAGAGTTGGACACGACTGAAGTGACTTAGCAGCAGCAGCAGCAGAACTGGTTGTATCAGTCAGTTCAGTTCAGTCGCTCAGTCGTGACTCTTTGCAACCTCATGAATCACAGCACACCAGGCCTCCCTGTCCAGCACCAACTCCTGGAGTTGACTCAGACTCACGTCCATCGAGTCAGTGATGTCATCCAGCCATCTCATCTTCTGTCGTCCCCTTCTCCTTCTGCCTCCAATCCCTCCCAGCATCAGAGTCTTCTCCAATGAGTCAACTCTTTGTATGAGGTGGCCAAAGTACTGGAGTTTCAGCTTCAGCATCATTCCCTCCAAAGAAATCCCAGAGCTGATCTCCTTCAGAATGGACTGGTTGGATCTCCTTGCAGTCTAAGGGACTCTCAAGANAATTGATGCTTTTGAACTGTGGTGTTGGAGAAGACTCTTGAGAGTCCCTTGGACTGCAAGGAGATCCAACCAGTTCATCCTAAAGGAAATCAGTCCTGAATATTCATTGGAAGGATTGATGCTGCAGCTGAAGCTCCAATATTTTGGCCACCTGACGTGAAGAACTGACTCACTGGAAAAGACCCTGATGCTGGGAAAGATTGAAGGCAGGAGAAGAGAACTACAGAGGATGGCATCACCAACTTGATAGACATGAGTTTGAGTAAGCTCCAGGAATTGGTGATGGACAAGGAAGCCTGGTGTGCTGCAGTCCATGGGGTTGCAAAAAGTCGGACAAGACTGAGTGACTGAACTTAGCTGATAGAGGCTATTTCTCGGTCTCTGTCCAAAGATTGGTGGAGAGGCAGGGAGGGGATGTGGCGAGGGAGAGAGCAGCCAAGACAGGCAGAAGGGAGGCCTAGGGTATCAGCTCTGGATCTCTAATTCATCCCTGGGTAGGCCTCTCTCCCCAGCACCTGCAGAGAAGACAAGAGGCCTTGGTCTGGCCCAGGCCTGACTCAAGGAGGAGGCAATCAGGCCTCTGATTCCTGCAGTTGGTCCCAGGCCTCGTGCCTGAGTTGTGTGGCCTTGAAATCAAGCCCCTGCCCTGTGAGCAACACCATCCCCGTGGCCCACGAGGATGCCAGGGCCAGCATAGCTATGTGTTGCTGCTCTCGCCTCCTCTTCAGGCCCAGGGAGGCAGCCAGAAGTGGCAGAGACACCTGGCACAGTCACAGGGCCCAGCTCTGTCTTGCGGACATGCTGCTTTCGTTCAGTAAATCTCACCCTGGAAGCCTCATCCAGCGTGGCGGCCAACAGTCCCCTTCTCTTCCCGGCTCCTTGAGCCAACCAAGCCCTGAATCGAGGCCCCTCCAGCACTAATAGGACCTGCCTGAGCCCACTGCCCCGTGCGGTCCCCCACCCATGAGACAGGTGGCCTGGGTCTTTCATCCCCTTCCCAGTCTCTGCCCCTCCAAACTGCTTACTTTATATTAAAATGCTGCACATCTTCCCACCCCAGGGCTTTCCCCCGAATCTCTGAGGCGCCAGCTCTTGGACACTCAGGTGGTAGCCCAAGCATGACCCTATCAGAGAGGAGCCCTGAATGAAAGATATCCCCCCAACCGTTTCATCTCCCTTTAAGGCACTTCCCGCTCTGAAATCACCTTGTTTATATGTCTAATTTGTGTGTTACCCTTCTGCCTGCCCCGCACCGCAGGCATCTCATTTATTATTGAATAAACGAATGAACGTGTGAGTGGATGAATGAACAAGTGGAGGACGGCTGACCTGCCTTACTCTGCACTCTGAAGGCCCCTGTGATTTAGTGTTTAGAGATGAAGTGGAGCAGGGTTGAAATCCCTGCTCTGCCACTTACTAGCTGAGGGTAGTAAACAAGGGGCCTCACAGCCCTGGGCCTGTTTTCTCATCTAGAATGTGGACTGATGATAACGTTCTCCAGGTGTCTGAGCAGAGTAAAGAGAAGGGCACAGTTGAGCATCTCACAGCCTAAGATCTCCCTGCAAGACAGCTGATGTATCTCCGGGCCAAAGATTTCCTCTGGGTGAGGGGGTCTGGGGTCATGGCTGGTTGGGTATGGGTGAGCTCTGGACCTCAGTTTCCCCATCTGAGATGTGAGCTGACTCCTTTACTATGAAGATACAGGAGAAAGTGTTTGGGGTAATGCTTCATTTACTGGGGAATCAGGTAGGCCTGGGTTTGTGCCACAACTTGAAGAACCATCAGCTGTGTGATCTTGGCAAAGAACTTAACCTTGTGGCAGCTGGGTCCCCATCCAGAAATGGGGCCACTATTGAGGATCCCAGCTTGTGGTCCTGTCCTTGGGGTGCTCACCAAACATGCTGAGTGGAGACAGGCAATGAAGGAAGCATTGGAGCCAGAGCCAGTGAGGAGAACACACTCATATAGGATGTCCAGGGAACCAGCAGAGGGCCTCTAACCCAGACTTAGAGACAGGTTCTTGGTGGAGCTGATATGGAAGCTAAGACCGGGAAGAATAGCACATACAAAGGCCTGGTGGTGAGCAAAAGCTTGTTCTCCACAGCCCCCCTCTTACTGGCTTTAAAGACACCCCTCCCTTCAGTGGCCCTCTACCCTTTCCTATGAAAGTCTATTTAGAAACCAGGATTATTAAATATCTCAGCATCATATGGAGCCTGTGGATCTCTGAACTCAAACAATTGGCCATCAGCATCTGTATTAGTTAGCTCAGCCTGCTAGAACAAAATATCACAGACATTGATCTCCCACAGTTCTGGAAAGTCTGAGACCAAGGTGGCATCTGATTAGATCCCTGATGAGGGCCCTCGTCCTGGCTTGCAGACAGCCACGTTCTCATGGAGTCCTTACATGGTGGAGAGAGGAAAGAGTAAGTGATCCCTCTTCTTCTTATAAAACCACTAACCCCACCATAAGGGTCCCACCCTCCTGCCCTCACCTAAGTCTAATTATCCCCGCAAGGCTCCAATAGATGAAGTTGTGGGGACTAATTCAATACATAGCAACATGGGCAGAACAGGAGTATACTGGAGCTGGAAAGATGCTCAGTGGTTTTATCCCAGAGGTTCAGCCTTGTGAGGGCAGGTGCTGTGTCTGGTGCCCAGAACACTTGTGGTACCTAGTAGGCATTGGGACAATACTCGTTTGATGGGAAGAATCCAGCACACTTCTATGCGGGGAAGGGATTCAGGCTGGGCCCAAGCAGAGGGCATGTCTGGTATCACACTGAAGGCCAGTGGCCGACCTGGGATCAGAACTGATGCTCAGACCGAGCCGTCCAATCTGTTACGGGATGAAGTTTCAGGTGACAGGGAAGTCACCTGACAAGGTCAGGTTCCAGGGACAGGAAAGACCCAGGGTGAGTCAACACTGCCCTCTCTTCCTTCAACTCCATCTTCATCCTTGTATTCAACAATGACTTGTTAAATGCCTACTATGTGCCAGGGACCATTCTTGTGGTGCGGTGATAGCCATGAGCAAGTATCTGATTTCACGGAGTCTAGGCTACGTGGGGGGAGGCAGGCGAGATTAATAATTAAAATACATAGGATAGCAGGTGGTGGAAAATTCCATGGAAGGGGAAAAAAAAAAGAGCAAGAGGGGAGAGAGAAAGAGAAAGAGAGCAAGAGGCAGGGCATCTTTAGTGACAAAGGTATCAGAGAAAGCATCTCTGATAAGGTGATATTTGAATGAGGTCCAAAGGAAGATACAGGGACATTAAAATATGGCCACACAGTCTCTGATATTCTTCCCTTCAAGAAATACAGCTTAACTGTCCTCCCCTTGAGTGTGGACTGGACTTGGTGGCTCACTTTTTAGATTTTTATTTATCTGTTTTTGGCGGCACCGGGTCTTCACTGCTGCATGCGGGCTCTCTCCAGCTGCAGCACCTGGGCCTATTCTCTAGCTGTGGTGCCAGTCAAGCTCTCCGATGACTGCAGCCCCTACTGACATCCTGGCTTCAGCCTCCTCAGAGTCTGCGCCAGAACGAGCCACTTCTTTATTCTTGATCCACAAACACTATGTGATAATAAGTGTTGTATTAAATCAGTAAATTTGTGGGTAATTTGTTATACAGCAATAAATAAGAAGGGGAGGGCCCAACCACAAGGATACCCAGAAGAAGTGTGATCCAAGCAGAGGGGACAACAGGCGCAAAGGCCCTGGGCCTCCATGCAAGGAGGGCAGAGACTCCATCAGCGGCTCAGCCCTCGTCTGTTTGGTTCTCAGTATCCTCATTTGTCAAAAGGAGGAAACAGTATCTCTCTTGCCTGTCTGAAGGGACATTGTCCAATGAGAAACTTGATTGCAAACCTAGGAAGGTTCAGAGAAGGCTGGGACTTACTGCACAGCCAGATAGGGCCAGCCTGAGGTGCAGGCTGTGGCTGCTGACCATGATTCCTGACCCTTCCTGCACCTCCTGGATAAGACTCCCCAGAGAGGATCCTGGGAGTTGTATTTGTCTTTACCTGCTGGGTGATTTGGGATCCATACACAAGATTGTGAGCCGCTGCCCTGCAGCCCTTAGTTTCCTCAGGCTCTCTGCAGTTCCTGATCTCCCTAAAGCCAAGTAGCCAACATCTATTCATCCTCAAAGTCTGCCCCAGGCTTAACCTCTTCTGGGGAGCCTTCCCTTACGCTCCCCCAATCCCAAGAGTCAGACTTTTGGCCACTGGCTCCCCTCTGAGCCTTGCTCTGGCTTCTTTGGCAACAAAAGTGCTGTTGATTTCTTGTGCTGTGGTTCTTGGACATTGTGGTATAGTTATTTCTTTAGATTCTGAGTCTCTGAGGTTGAAGAACATGTATGCTCTACATCTGTGTTGTTGTGTGTTAGTTGCTCAGTCGTGTCCGACTCTTTGTGGCCCTATGGACCGTATGGACCGTAGCCTGCCCGGCTCCTCTGTCCATGCAATTTCCCAGACAAGAATACTGGAGTGGGGAGCCATTGCCTTCTCCAGGGGCTCTTCCCAACCCAGGGATCAAACCCTGGTCTCCTGCACTGCAGGCAGATTCTTTACCATCTGCACTACCAGGGAAGCTCGATCTACATCCATACAAGCCCAGAGGTCAGTATGGGTCACTGTGTTCTCTTCTGTAGCCTAGAGTCCAGGAGGCCCTCAGTCCAGGATCTGGATGGAGAGACTGGTGAAAAGATGGAAAGGAGATGGGAAGGAAGGAGGAGGAAGGATGGGAAGAAGCTGAGGGGAGGGATGGGAAGGTGATTTGGAGGAAGGATGAGAGGAAGAATGGGAGGAGTAGGAGGAGGGATAAAAGGAGCAATGGGGGGGGAACCAGGAGGAGGACCAGGGAGGGATGGGAGGAAGATGGAAAGAAAGCCTGGAGGAAGCGTGAATAGAGATGGAAGGAGAGTGAGAGGACCTGGGAGAGGAAGACTGAGAGGAGGGGTGAGAGGAGGGATGGGAGGGGGGATGAGTGGACGAACAAACGAATGGATACAAAAGCGGCTGAACACAGTCTCTCCAACTACCTTACCTCCGCCCGCCCAGACTGGAGCTGCAGCTCGCAGTAACTCCAGTGGGCTCGCTCAGTTAACCAGGCCCCTGTTTTACTAACAGTCTCCCCTGCAGCAGAGGCAATTAGAGTCAACGGCTGGCAGCCTCTCCCCAGGCAGCCCCACCTGCCCTGTCCTGTCCCATTAACTTCCAATTCAACGGCCATCCCCGACCTACAATGTATAATGAAAGACATTCAAAATATATCCAAATGGCATGAGTATTGATTTATTAATGCTGGGGAATGTTGCTCTAATTGAATTGAGATCCAGGAAGTAAGTTAATGTAGCTGACGGTGCTACAGGAATTGAATTACCCCAGGGCCCAGAATTATTACCTTTTCACTCTCTTTGTTGTCAGCAGGATAAATAACAAATCAATTGACAATTCACCCTGGTGGCAAAAAAAAAAAAAAAAAAAAAAAAAATGCAGAGCTTTTAAACATAATTCTTTTTAAATTCTCTGGCCTTCTTTGCTTATTTCTNCCTTTTCACTCTCTTTGTTGTCAGCAGGATAAATAACAAATCAATTGACAATTCACCCTGGTGGAAAAAAAAAAAAAAAAAAGTCCACAGAGCCCTGAACAGAGAACTTGAGGAATGGGTGTGGGTGAGGGGTGGGGAGCTTCCTGGAGGAGGTGGCAAACAAAGGTGTGCAGAGGAGCATCTGTGTGCAAGCCCAGAGACCTCTCTTCTCTAGCCTCGCAGTCTAGCAGCCAGAGTTTCCTAAAGCTCCAGCTGCATGGACTGAAAGGGCAGCACGGCTGGCTGTGAACACCTGTGAGTACATCTGAGAGCCAGAGACGGAAGGGGCTCGGGTCAAGCCACACAGAGAGTCTCCTGGCAGTTCTCCCCTCCCTGGCCCCAGCTGCTGGCACGTCCCGCTGTTGAAAGCTCTCCTTCTAGAGCCACTTCAGATGTCTGCTCTGGTCTCGGCTGCTCCTTCCTGTCCAAGGCTTCTTGGTCCCCGACAGCCCTCTGGGACACTAGGCATCCTCTGGATCGGGAAGTTTGAGGGCAGAATGCTGCGGGCGGAATGTTCCCCTCACCTGGCCACTGAGAGATGTGTGCTAGGATTCTGGAAACTTCTCAGAGGATGAAAGACTCTAGTCTGCTCCATCAAGAGAAAGGACCTCAGAAAGTGAGGCCAGGAGACTGTGATTTCAACTGGCATCCTTCCCCGCGCCCCTGTCCTCCTGTTCCTCTCTAGCACCGCTCTGTGTCCTCCAGCCTTTCCTTCCTCCCCTTCAAGGGGGACCTCGGGCAGGAATAAACTGTCTCTCTGAAATAGAGGACCATGGAAATAGACAAAGTTGGCAAGCCAGCCCAGCTCTGCCTGTGGCTAGCTTTGTGGCCCCAGGGTATCGGGTTCACATCTCCGAGCCTTAGTTTCCCCACCTGTCCAGTGGGAATCAACCCCCTGGGAGCCTCATGAAACAGTGGCTCAGAAGTGCTTTGGAAAACGTGGAGCGAAGGACAGCCAGGGCTGGCGAGTGTCTGCCAGGGACCACACACCCTCCCGCCAGACGCCTCTGGCCGTGGGCTGTCCAAATGGGTGTCTGCAAAGCAGCCCGGCTGGCCGTGTTCTGGTCAAGGAAGAGAAAGGCTGAGTTAATTAAATCAACAGCTAACAGTGCAGGTTACCCACAAAAGTGAACTTTAGTGCCCCTAAAACCACTGACCAAAGGAGGGCTGGGAAAAAAAAATGAAACCACAGTTGGAGTAAAATGGAGAAAGAGATCATCAGCTCTGCATCACTTCAGCCGGCCACAGGTATCAGGATATTAATTGGTCTTTGACTCGATTTGGCTGTGGGAGTCGGGGCAGGCTGTGGCTTCTGGGAGCCCAACCGAGCGCCACGGGGCTGGCCGCAGGGCGTGCCGGGAGGCGGCTGGCCACAGGGACTGGAGGGGGTGGGGGCGAGGCTGGGGCNAAAAAAAAAACCTCAAACAGCTTGGTTACTCCAAAGCTCTCCACACAAATTTGTTATTGTTTGCTTTTCACAATGGCTCTAGCAAGAAGGAGGCAATTCCTACGACAGAGGGGGAGTCACCCAGATATGCTCGGAAAGCACCAACCACAGAGGCAGTGGTAATAGCAAAAATGATGGCAGTGTCTGCTCTTGTATAGGAAGTGACCATCTGGCTCACAGCACAGGGCCAAGGTACAGAGGAGGTGTGTGAAGAATCTGGGTCGAGATGAATTTTCCTAGACTCAGAATTGACTCCCCAGACAGCAAGCCACCTTCTGTGCCTGCCTGGCCCAGGCCTGGCCCCCGTCCCTGACCCTGAACCCCGCAAGGCTTCCCAGGGACTGATCTGCAGGGAGTCCCAGCCCCTCTACAGGTCCCTGCACGTTCAAGCCAACTTTGGGTGTTCAATTCTACTCTGCTGGGTGGCTTTCTCTCTGCTGCAGCTGCTGTTATAACATTAAAGGCCTGTGGAAACAGAGGCTATGTCCAGTCCCTCTACTGCCGCCGGCCTGCTGGACACGTTTGTGAAACCCGGGCACGGGGAGCCGTTTATCTGAGGGGCCCGCCACCTTCCCCCAATCCTCTGCAGGAAAAATGTTCAGTGGAGCCCACGTCATGAGCACCTGGATGCAGCTCCAGAGCGTCAACAGCATCCAATCTCTTTGCCACCATGTCCTACATCTGTCCAGGGGCCTATACCAAGGAAGGCCTGCCTGACTCCCCAGGCCTTTATCAAGCCTGGGCCATTGTGGGCAAGAAAGGCTGTTAGGTCATCTGTCTGCCCCTCCATTCACAAAGGAAGAAACTGAAGCACAGGGAGAGGGAGGGATTTGCTTGAGGTCACACAGCAAGTTAAAACCTAGCTCTCCAGGTCCAAGTTTCTTTTCAAACTTCTGGGCTTCCAGGGGTCATGGAAGTAGCATTAAAGCCACAGCTCTAGCTGCAAAGTGGCAATTGCTTTGGCTTCAGTGTCAGGGAGGGCAGAGGGAGTTCTGGAGGCTGTCACAGCCTTGAGAGCCCAAGTTGGTTCCAAGAGGCAACCACATTGGGCAGGAAGGTGGGCCTCATTTTGCCAGAACTTCTTTTCTCAAATGAAGGTAAAAAATTGAGCTTTTATGTGAGGTTCCGCAGCTGTTAAATGTTGGCAAAACTGAAAAATTTAATAGCACAGTGATATGCAAAGCAAAATGACACATTTGCTGTCTGTGGGCCGTAGGTGGTGACTTCGGGGCTGTCTTTCGCGGGGCCTGGTGGGTGGCATTGAGGGAGGAGCTGAGAGGCTGAGCACTCTAACAGGATTTGAGCTTTGAGATGCTGTTGGCTTATTGCGTCACTTATTCATTCCTTCACTCCTTCACCCTCGTGGGCTGGCCTTTATCCTCTGCCTTCTTTGTCCAAGGAAATCCCGGCCTCCCTCTGGCAGAATGAACCTATCTGAGCTTCCCAGCATCCCAGGAGCCAGGATGGGGGCAAGGTAGGTTTTCAGACACAGGAGCCTACTGCTGCCTCTCCCAACATCTTCTGGGGCAAAGGGCAAGTCTTCCTTGGATCAGACAGATCCAACCCCTGGTTTTGGTCCCATTCCTACCATGGGGATTAAAATTTTGGATTGAACAGACCTGGGTTCAAATCTTGGCTCTGCTACTGACAAGCTGTGTGACCTTGAGCAAGTAGCTACCCCTCTCTGAGCCTCCGTAAAGGAGACATTGCAGATGCCTGGCTGTGTCCCCATCGGCCACTCTGAAAACCTTCCCTTGTTCAGTTCAGTTCAGTCACTCAGTCGTGTCTGACTCTTTGCGACCCTATGAATCGTAGCACGCCAGGCCTCCCTGTCCATCACCAACTCCCGGAGTTTAGGAGATGGTTTTATTATTACTGATATATTGTGATTTGGGGCTGACCCCCAGTCTCAAAGCCAAGATCATTGGAGCAGCTTTGAGGTGGGAGCCTGGCTGCCCCACGAGGACCTCAGGGTGGACCGAGGGCTTAGAGTGGGGCAGAGAAGACTGTGGCCTCTGTGATGGGGAGGGTGGAATCTGTGTAGCAAAGAGGGTTGGGCCCCGGGGGAGCCTGTCTGCACCACTCCCACCCCAGGCCTCTGAGTGGTTAGTGAAAATGGTGCTAATGGGGCCAGGCCCAGCTGTGACCATCACCATCAAGGAGGAGGGTTGGGGCCCGAGGGAGGGGCAGGTGTGGGGTGGCTGAGGGGGGTCCTGCAGCCTGGGCTGCCCAGCACCCACCCAGTGCTCCAGAGAGGCCAGGTCTGCTTCCGTTAGCACAGGGGTTTATGGTGGCGGGTGGGGGCGGAGGAAAAGCTAGGGTACCCTAAGCTATCTCCTTGGAAGATCAAATACAAGTTCTTCAGCCTGCCCAGATCCTTGGAGTTTCTTGCTCCAGGACCTTGGGGAGACAATTCCCCACTCTGAACCTGCTTCCTTGTCTTTAAAATAGAAGGAAATGGTAACCCACTCCAGTGTTCTTGCCTGGAAAATCCCATGGATGGAGAAGCCTGGTAGGCTGCATTCCATGGGGTCACAAAGAGTCGGACACGACTGAGCGACTGAGCGAGTGATGATATGACTTCCTAAGATTGTCTTGATGTCAGTAAAGATAAATTTGGGCTGGACAGGAGTGAGCAAGCTTCCTACCTGAGAAAGGGCATGGCCTCCTCTGCCTGCCCAGACCTCTGCTTGCCCCAGTTGACTGCCCTGCCCTTGGTCTGGAGCCGGGGATGGAGCCCCAGTACCGTCTCTGACTTCCCTGCCTTTGGCCTCAAACCTCACAGAAATCCCCATGGTTGTGATTGCTGCAGGGTCTTCATGTCCAAAGGGATGCAGCTCCCCCACAGATAAAGGGCTTAGGATGCTCCCCTCAGTCTTAAGGAGTGAGGTTCCAAGTGAATCTCTTTTGCCCTCTATCAGGGCACACTTCCCCAAGCACCCTCTCTGAATCATGCTCCTACCTCCGGGGATAGTTGTCCTAGATTGGGGTTTCCAAGTTACCACAGTGAGACTCACCCTCTCCTGCTTCACGCCCAGTTTGCATGATAATCTTAAACCCAGCACTCAGGAGTTCGTAAAGCCCGTCATACGCTCAGCTCTCTCTCTCTCATTGACTCCTCTGAGTCAGTGCCTGAGGTTCTAGGCTGCAGATAGGACTCCATTTTGCAGATAAGAAAACTGAGCAGGGCCAGGACCAAGGTGAGGCAGGCTGGTGTCCCGAACGTAAAGTTCAGTTCAGGGTTTGGCATCAACCTGGCACTTCTAGGCGGGTGGAGAATCAGCACCCATGTGGGCCTGGCTTGGCCCACCCTGGCCCTGGCCCTAAATCAAGGCTGGGGAGGAAGGGGCTACTGGCCCTGCCCTACTCTCTCAGCAGGGAGGGAGGGAGTTGGTCACCAAGGTCAGTCTCCCCTGAGCTCTGGGCCGGGGCTCTTTCCATCAAGCAAGAAAGCCTGTTTGAACGGAGGGCCTGTGAGTGGGGAGGTGACCGGAGAAGAAGGAAGATGGAGTCTGTGGGTCTGTGCGCACTTGGAGTCTGGTTAAATGCAGGGCCTGGAGGTACACGGGAATCTGCAGCTCAGAGAACAAGCGAGCCTAAACTACAGTAAGAGGCCCAGAGAAAGAGGGGTGTAATTCTAACGATTAACCTTCCAGAAGGCAGAGATTGATTGGGGGTACTAGTGTCTGCTGGTGGGGAGGGGCTAGTATCCTTGAAGCTGTGAGAGCAGGAGGGCCCTGGGGCAGTCCTCCTTTGCAAAATCTGGTAAAAGTGAAAAAAAAGCACAAAGTCTGAGACCCGGCCATCTCTAGAAATAACAATAGCCACTGGCACTTTCCCCGTGGCAGGCAGTTTTAAGAGCCGAATGTTTATGCACTCACTGAATTCTGGCAAGGACCCTCTGAAGCAGATGCACTGTTATTATCCCCATTTTCCAGATGGGGAAACTGAGCCTCAGAGACAGCTGCCCTGTCCAAGGTCACCCAGCTGCTAAGTGCACAGTCAACTCCTGTATTTGTGCTCTTAGTTGCTATGACTTGCTGCCTCTACCTTCAAAAATATTCTCCTGAGGGTGATGAGATGTATTGGAAAATTCACAGAAGCTTTGCTTGTAAGAGCAACACAACCAGAAGGAGCCACNCAGCTGCTAAGTGCACAGTCAACTCCTGTATTTGTGCTCTTAGTTGCTATGACTTGCTGCCTCTACCTTCAAAAATATTCTCCTGAGGGTGATGAGATGTATTGGAAAATTCACAGAAGCTTTGCTTGTAAGAGCAACACAACCAGAAGGAGCCACATTATTGCTCACGGACAGGAGCAGCCACACACTCCAGAACAACCCAACAAGCCTTCCGGCAGCTGGACAGAGTGAGGTCAGACTATTCACTGTAACTGCACATTTCCTATGGAAATGATATAGTAACTGAAAAAGGTAATTTGCTGCTGTGTGCCTAAGCCCACTGTTAATACTAGAAAGAAAAATAATAATAACCAAATTGTGCTCATTTCACGAAGTATTGATAGGGCTGGAAGATTGCAGACCAAACTGCTGAGGCTGTTTCTCAGAGGAAGGATGAGAGGGGTGGGATGAGGGCTGGTTGGATGGGCCAACCAGCTTGGCCAAGAGTGGGAAACGGTCACAGAGCGCATGTACCATTTTTGTAATTAAACAGGAAACATTTTAAAAAACATTTTTT
>SJYV01030848.1:246649-259315 GCA_006410875.1 Neotragus pygmaeus
TTGTCCCCATCTCCTCCCACTTTCAATCTTTCCCAGCATCAGGGTCTTTTGAAATGAGTCAGTTCTTCACATCAGGTGGCCAAAAAATTGGAGTTTCAGCTTTAGCATCAGTCCTTCCAATGAATATTCAGGACTGATTTCCCCCAGGATGGACTAGTTGGATCTTCTTACAGTCCAAGGGACTCTCAAGAGTCTCTTCCAACACTATAGTTCAAAAGCATCAATTATTTGGCACTCAGCCTTCTTCACAGTCCAACTCTCACATCCATACATGACTACTGGAAAAACCATAGCTTTGACTAGACAGACCTTTGTTGGTAAAGTAATGTCTCTGCTTTTTAATATGCTGTCCAGATTGGTCATAACTTTCCTTCCAAAGAGTAAGCGACTTTTAATTTCATGGCTGCAGTCACCATCAGCAGTGATTTTGGAGCCCACCCAAAATAAAGTCAGTCACTGTTTCCACTGTTTCCCCATCTATTTGCCATGAAGTGATGCAAGTTAAAACTGGAGCAAGTTTGAAGGATCAAGTCCATGACTTTCAATTTACTGTTATAAACATCTGATTGATGATACCTTCAAAACTCCCAATAGAATACAAAATCAATATATTAAAGATATTCAGGAATTGATCAGAAAATTAAGTGACATTGTTGAAAGTTGAATCCTTGATAACTACCTAGATACTAAAAGCTGTGTTAGATTGTTTTATTGAAAGAGGGTGATAATACTCATCTATTCAATAAGTATATATCTATATCCTATTCCATATATGGTATTATCCTCGCATTCTATGGGAGAGAGCAAGATGTGGAAAAATACTGTTTTCTACCATGGAAGAGATATTTTTTAAAAAGTTAAATAATCAAACTAAAAACAGTTTTTACATGAGCAGTTATGGATTATTAGAAAGACAGAAAATACATAAATTTAATCAAGCACATTAGAATTTTTTGCATTGATCACTAATATATTTTTCTTTCATAGTGGAGATTCTTAAATATAGTAAGAAATCAATGCATTTTCTAATGATGGGATTATTTAACATGGATGTCAGTAGCTTTGAGTTTTCTTGAGCAGTAATTTTTGCCAGATATCAAAATAATCTGAAAAGTTAATTGTGTCTTGTGATAATAGGCTGGGTACTGTCATACTGACAAATGATTTACACACTTGAGGATACCATTTTGAGCAGTGTGCTTAATGTCCACATTCCACTGCTTCCTGATACTGCATTTTTATATCATTTAATGATTTTATCTTTTTCTACCAATGTTATTTATGAGCCAAAAACCTATCTTGGCAAGCGAGTCATTTTAGAAACCTGGAAATGGTTCAGTGTTAATTTTGTTTAGGTGAGCATTCGTAAAAGATGATAAATGCATTGTGATATAATAACCTCATCCTTTCATCTATCATATTGTTAAATCAAATTGCAAGTGTTGCATTAAAGTGATAAAATGCTCTCTGCTTACTTTTTCTTTTAGTCAGTTAAGAACTGACTAAATTTTCCAAATGGGAAAATTGGACCTGAGTAAACAAGATTGCAAAATGTTTAATCTATAGACCAATAAATTAAAAGCAAAAGGATTGATCATATATCTTTGAAGTCACAAATTATGCATAAAATTCTAATGTTGTCTTGCATCTAGGTCAAGTACAAGAGAATAGTTGACTCGGGCTGAATTTAGTTATACTGAAATTTTCTGATCAGCTAAACTGTATGATAAATTGATTAAGGTTTGGATCTCTCACTCTGACATCTTAATCATTAAGAAGGATTATTATCCCTTACTTCTACCATCGTATATAATATGGTATACAGATACAGTGGTTATTACTACCTCAAAACAAATGCAGTGGTTATTACTATCTCAAAAATTTGAGCTAATAATTTGGGGAAGCTGTCTTTAAATGTTGACAAAAGAATCTAGTAGAAATTCCTTTGAAATTCTCACTCTTTGTACTGAAGTTATTTTATTAAATATCTGTCTTCCCCATAGGAACAGACATGGCAGGTTTTGTTATATAATCTTGCATCATTTTCTGATAGGATGTTATGATGTTTTATAGGAAATGAATTAGGTCATAACCCACATATGTAGATTCTTCGAGCAGCAACAGATTTATATATTGAATTCATTTAAAAACATTAATTAGAATCTGCAATGCATATACAAAAAGATGAGAACTGACATTTAAAAAGCATAAGTTTTAGAGTAAAATTATCCTGTGTTCTAAACCATGTCTTGTTGAATGTATTAGCTATATAACCTTAGGCAAGTTGTCAAATTACCCTGAGGTATTTGTAAAACTCAAATAACGATAATTTCACAAACTTTATAATAGGGTTAACTGAAATAAATAATATATATGGAGTGCCTAGCATGCAGTTTACCACAAAAGAAGGAAGATGAAAATGCTAATTCACTTCTCTCTCCTCATTCCTTCAAAGTGAGTCACAAGATTTCTGGAAGCCAAAAGTAAATTTCCTACTAGCTGGAATATTATGCATATGTTTTATTTAAAAATATCATTAAAATTACTGCTTTACATGTTCAATGACTTTTATTTCCTTTTTTTGATCTGAAGGATATCCTGACAATTGAAAAACATCTTGTGTACTCTTTCATTAAACATAGTAAATCAACATTTTCTTCCTCATGTTAACTGTCCTTTAAGTAATTCCTAATGCTGAATTAGTAATTTTCAAGTGGGCCTTAGGAAGCATCAATGCGAACAAAGCTAGTGGAGGTGATGGAATTCCAGTTGAGCCATTTCAGATCCTAAAAGATGATGCTGTGAAAATGCTGCACTCAATATGCTACAGATTTGGAAAACACAGCAGTGGCCACAAGACTGGAAAAAGTCAGTTTTCATTCCAATCCCAAAAAAGGCAATGCCAAAGAATGCTCAAACTACCACACAATTGCACGCATCTCACACACTAGTAAAGTAATGCTCAAAAATCTCCAAACCAGGCTTTAACAGTACATGAACCAAAAACTTGTAGATGTTCAAGCTGGATGTAGAAAAGGCAGAAAAGCAGAGATCAAACAGCCAAAATCCACTGGATCATTGAAGAAGCAAGAGAGTTCTAGAAAAAAAAAAATNTTTTTTTTTTTTGCTTTAAAATATTTATTTATTTGGCTGCATGGGGTCTTATTTGCAGCACGTGGTATCTTTTGATGCAGCACTTGGGCGTCTCTCCCCACGGCATGTGGGATCTTAGTTCCCCTACCAGGGATCGAACACACGTCCCCTTGCATTGCAAGGCAGATTCTTACCCAGGTAAGTCCTACGTTTCTTAAATGAAAAGATATTAAAGAATCTTCAAAAGGTGGTTTTAGGGCCCCTTCCCTAGTTTGGATTCCCAGACTCGGGAGGATACCTCTGCCATGATAGACTGGCTGACTCAGGTCTCTTCCTACCCAGAGGGGAAGGCAAATGTGTCACAGGGAAAGTCTTTGCTTTTTGCTCTGCTCTCAGCACCCTTTGGGCTGCAGCAGCTGAGGGGTTGGCGTCATGGTACCCCATCTTCTGTTGCTGGGCTTTGGTGGCAAAGGGCAGTGGGCCAGGCCTTTCCTGTCCAATCCTGATTATGTGCGTGAGTTTTGGGCTATTACTTTTCCCCAGGCTCCCTTTTTTCAACTGCAAAATGGGAATAATATCCTTCTCCGGCTTGATCTAGGGTCAAAATAAAATGTTCCTGAGAACTGTCAAGGGGGGAAAGATTTGAGGACTAGTTATAATTTTTCTTTACTAGTAAACTTTTGGATTGAAGAGATCAGGGTTTGAATTCTAGTTCCTCCACTGACCAGCTGTGGACAAAAGGGTGAACTCCTCTTGTTGCCCACCAGAGTTCTAGGTCTTCCCCAGTCAATAGACATTGACTAGAGGCCAGACAAGAAATTCAAGCAAGGGCTTCCCTGGTGGCTCAGTGGTAAAGAGTCTGCCTGACAGTGCGGGAGACACGGTTTGATCCCTGGTCTGGGAAGATCCCATGTGCCGTGGGGCAACTAAGCTCGTGCGCCACGACTACTGAGCCTGTGCTCAAGAGCCCAGGAGCCACAACTACAGAGCCCAAGTGTTTCAACTCCTGAAACCCGGGTGCCCTGGAGTTTGCATCCCACAACAGGAAACGCGACTGAGAAGCCTGCACACTGCCTGGAGAGCAGCCGCCACTCACCACAATCAGGGAAAAGCCTGCGCAGCAACAAAGACCCAGCGAAGGCGAAAACAAACAAGTTAAAAAAAGGAATTCAGGGAAGGCTTTACAGGGGCCGCAGATGCCGCAGCGGAAGCAGGAACTAACAGCAGATTCCCCAATACTTCCCAAGGCGGGGGCAAGCTTGTTCTTCACATGGGGCGAGGGGAGGGCCGTGTCCGGGGTCAGGTGGCTTAGGTGCAGGGGTGGCTTAGGTGCTTCGCTCGCCCGCTCCGGTGGCGTTTTGTGCAGGAGGCACACTCAGTGCCTTGCTTTTGCTCCCGACACCCTGTCTTTGCTGCAGGCTCCTCAAAAGTTGGCAGTTGGGTTGTTTGGTCTCTTTGTAAATTTTGGGTCCAAAATTTGCCCCAACTGCACCTATGCACAGTTGTTTTTAGTCCCGTGCAGTTTCTTTGTATTTTGTTGCTCAAAGAGAGACGTGCCCAGGTGCAAGAATTGCAGCGCTGCCACGAGAGTCCCAGGTCTTTGACCTCAGTTTCTTCATCTGCAAAATAGAAAGGAAAGGATACCATTGACGTGTTGCACAGAAATTCAAGGAGTTAATTCAGGACAGCAATTCAACCTGGTCCCTGGCCCACAGCGAGGGCGCCTTCAAGGGTTTCCGTGATGAGGAAGGAGCAAGGACCTTCCCCGGTTGCGGGTGGCGGGCTCGGAAGGGCCCGGGGGGCTTATAGGATGTTTGGGGAACCAAGGCCCAGGAGGAGGGTGAACACTCAGGAAGTTGGGCCTTCTTTCTACCGTGACTTCCAGAAGGGGAACCAGCCTTGGGGTTCGGCAAACAGAGCGTGGCCACGATGGTGAATCCCACAGCCCAGCCTGGAGGGCCACTCTCCCACCACACGCTGGCCAGACGGCCGGGAATGGGGAAGTAAGAGGCATCTCCCAGGAAGGGCCAGACAGGCCTCAGCCCCAGGTGGAAAAACCCTCTGGTCAGCGGGGCCTGGGGGGTGGGAAGCATGAGCCCGGGCATGGGCGCCCACACCCTTGCAGGCCCGGCCGCCAACTCTCCCAGCTCGGGTTCTCCGGTCGACCGAAGCCAGGCTAATCTCGCTGAGGCCCAGGGCCACCTCTGCTGGCTTGGCCTTTCAANAGCCAATAATAAGGAGGCCTGGCATGCTCCATTCCATGTGATTGCAAAGAGTCAGACATGACTGAGCCCTGAACTGAACTGAACTGGATCCAAATGAATGTGAGAAGATCTCCAGTAATGTTAACAGCTTGGGAAAAAACAGAACAACCAAAGCAATGAGTAACGGGTAAATGTTTTTATTCATGTAGACTATGGTTTAGAAGACTTTTACAAGGTGAGAAAATATAGTGAAACTTCAGAGGTAATTAAAAAGTCCTACTCTCAATTATTGAATGTTGAAAAAATAAAATCCATGAACACTAGCTACAGAAAATTGCTAGAAGGAAGAAGGACAACCTGGCAAATATTCAGTGCTATAGGTTAGGTACTTGAGAATGTGGAAAATTTTCATGAGAAATCAGACAAGTTAATGGTGTAATTCCATTAAATTGGAGCTGTTGCCTGTTTGCAATTAATTATTCAATTAATCATTGAAAATTAGAGCCATAGCACTAAAGAATTTAAGAAAAATTAACTGCCTTTTTTTATTCTCATGAATCATATAAGCAACAGAAGATTCCTCATATTTGAAAAAATGCTTCTCGGTATTAAGTACTACCCTAGAACCTTGGAAAATGAAACTTAAAAACACTGGAAATGAAGAAAAACTCTCCTCCTCTTGCTTTATTGTAGTACTTTAATACTTTTGCCAACACAGTAGAGACTGTTACTGGAGAGATTTTAAATATGAAGCAGTAAGCTTTGTTTATCTTCTTCTGCAAGAAAATCACACTAAATCAAGGTGTTTAAAACAATAGCTTATCTTTCATCTTTCTATGAGTAATCTCACCTATGTGGTTCTCCTTTGAATTACATCACGTGGTTGGGGTCATGCAGTGATCATCTGACAGGTTCTCAGAGGCAGACACTAAAGGAAACTTACTAATATGGTGGCAATTGATGCTTATTATTGTTTGGAAACATTTATAATGCTGCCTGCCAAAGCACTTATATAACCTCTGCATGGGATTTTGTCTATTGACAATATGGCAGCTGTTCTAAAAGAGGCTGTCATAAAGTGAGTATTCCAAGGAACACATACTTTCCAGTCTCTTAAGAACTGGGCACAGATACATATACCTGTGTGTGTTAGTTGCTTAGTCATGTCCAACTCTTTGCAACCCCATAGACTGCAGCCCACCAGGCCCCTCCATCTATGGGATCCTCCAGGCAAGAACACTGGAGTGGGTTGCCATTTCCTTCTCCAAAAGGAACTATAGAAAGAAAGAAAGCGATGTCGTTCAGTTGTGTCCTACTCTTTGTGACCCCGTGGACTGTAGCCTACCGGACTCCTCCATCCATAGAATTTTCCAGGCAAGTGTACTGAAGTGGGTTGCCATTTCCTTCTCCATACATATACGTGGTTACCTCTTAATATTCTGTTGCATTGAGCAGTCAGTAAATTTTCATGATTTTAAAGTGAAGTGGTATAATTTCTATTTCAAAGAATTTTTGGTCATTTTCCATAATAATTAACACTATGCAGTAATTTTTGGGAATCACTGAATTCAAATAAGCAATTAAAAGCCAAAATCTTCCTGACTTTTGATGATTTACTTCTCTTCAGTCACACAGACAAAAATAACATCAGTGTCAATGACATGTCACATATCCATTTTCAAAGCTTCCTCTGTGATGGAATAAATCAACTACATTAGTGTGTCCAACTCAGTGCACTCATTGCACCATTGCTGAAACTTATGCTCACACATAACAAAGAAAAATCTATTGATACTGATTGTAGAATATTGTAAAAACTAAAGTAATACCCAAATCATCCTGACTTGCCTTTCTAAAATCGGATTTTCAGGAATCAGCAATATGTTTTTCCCTCTATGTATAAAAAATAAACTTCAGTATGAGAAAATATCATTTTCTGTATAGCCTAGGACATCTGATTTTCAGTGACTCCACTGTTACTGCAGCTACTGCTAAGTCGCTTCAGTCGTGTCCGACTCTGTGTGATCCCATAGACAGCAGCCCACCAGGCCTTCCTGTCCCTGGGATTCTCCAGGCAAGAACACTGGAGTGGGTTGCCATTTCCTTCTCCAGGGCATGAAAGTGAAAAGTGAAAGTGAAGTCACTCAGTCGTGTCTGACTCTAGCGAGTCTGACTCTAGCGGCCCCATGGACTGCAGCCTACCAGGCTCCTCCGTCCATGGGATTTTCCAGGCAAAAGCACTGGAGTGGGATGCCATTGCCTTCAGGACCTACAAAATGAAAACCATGTCTGGGGACTAAACTTACTGAAATGTATTCTTTAGCTTCAACTCAAGAAGTGGAATTAGTATGTACCCAGGAACAAGAGTCCATAATTCAACTACATTTCTGTGTTCTCTGAGAAAGATCTTTATGGGGGCTTTCAAGTAATACATATTAATATATATACAGGATGAGGAAGACACTCTTTTTGTCTAGGAAACTCTACCAAAGATACACTACAAGGCATTTCTAGAATCAATTTATACAACTTTCATTGATCTACATAAATGATTTCAGTGAATTTTGAAAACCTGGAAGAGCATGAGTCAGAAAAATACTGACACTATTGGATCATATTTTGAGACATATTTATTGTTGTTTGTTTCACTTGGATTGTTTTTAGAGTATATGAACTATTTTGAACTTCAAAATGAGTCCAGCTATTTTCAGAACTTGGAGGGCATGGAACAATATAGGAAATGACTGAAGGATAAAGTATTAAGTACAAAATAATTCATATGATATTAAAAGAAGATCACTTATTGGGAAATTTTAGAGGTTATGAAAATAAAATTAGATTCTTAATTACAGTGAGGTGATAAAAATAATTTTGGAGAGTGATGCAGTGAATTAAAAAAGGAAAATAAAAAGCAAAAGCTATAGCTATTTAGTGGCTTTCTTTGAAAACTGTGAAAATCCACATAGCCTTTGAGAAACAAACACATATGTTGCCTCTCACCTGAATGTAAACTTCATGGAGGCAGAATATTTTCTTCTGTTGCTCATTCTTCAATATCTAATTCTTAGAACTGTGTCTGACATGTAGTAGGTACTCAAAAATACCTGTTGGAAAAATTTTGAATGAATCTATGAATATGAAACAAAAAAAAATGTCTATGGCAAGCCACACTCCTACAAACAACCCATTTAACCTACTATGATTACCAGCAGTAGTATTAATGTTACTCTTTTTATTATTTATAAATTACTGGAAGAGACTTTTAAAAAGGAATAAAATGTCCAACCGTTCATCAGAGACAGTCTTTGCTAATCTAAAAACTGTCTATATATCTACATTAATACCTATCTATCTTTCATCTCTCTATCTACACACACATAGACAGAGATATAATAAGGAAGAAAGTCTTATACAATAAAATTTTATTTGTTACAAAACTGGATGAGTAGCCTTAAAACCATACAGAATGTTAAATAAAGACTGTCTGGATTAAAGGCATGTTCATCAAATATATTCCCATTGTGCCTGCTTCAAGACTGCTAAATATGCACACTCTACCCCTTTCAAGTCAAGCTTGGCCTGGGAGGTCTGCCTTCCAAGGTGGACCAGATAACCTTTCTGAGATCTTAACAAGTTGAACGTCCTGTGAAGAAATCATTACTCTTGAAATCCAGAAAACTGTGCATTTTTTCTCTTCATCTCTCTCATAATCTTTCTCTCCAGTGTTATATATTCTTTGTGTGTGTGTGTGTGTGTGTGTCCCTCTTTTCTTTGCATTCTCCTTGATAATGACATAATCTCCACTGTGAGGAGGTCTTTCAGGAATATAAAAATTGAAGTTCTCTGAGGGAGAAAAAATGTTATTTTCTGGCTAAGGTATTTTTGTTTAGTCACTAAACAAAACATGTCCTACTTTTTGTGACCCCATGGGTTGTAGCTTGCCAGGCTCCTCTGTCTACAGGATTTCCCAGACAAGAATACTGGAATGGGTTGCCATTTCCTTCTCCAGGGGATCTTCCTAAATCAAGGATCCAACCTATGTCTCCTGCATTGGCAGGCAGATTCTTTATCAGTGAGTCACCAGGAAAGCCCAACATATTAGAAAAGCCTATCATATTAAGCTAAGTAAAATTAAGTGTAAATCAAACATAAGGTAAAGATTTAATTAGATTTAAGAATAAGATATTTAGTGGAATGATATTAGGTCACTAAATTCACTACATGAACTCCTACACAGATGGTATGCATGGACTACAAATTTGTCTCCATGAATTCTCCCATGTAATATATATAAATACATTACTTTTAGAATATTTACTATTTACATTGTTCAAAAATAAATTAAAAATAATAAATACAAAGGATAAATGGATTTTTGTGTTTGAGGAAGAAATAAAAACTCATGACATGTTAACTCTTCCTAAAATAGTGCTAAATACTGGAATTTCATAATGAAGCTTGTGGATGTCCATGCCTTCAGTGAAGAGGAAGTAGTTGAACCTGCTTGATAATTGAGGCAAAACAGGTGAGACAGAAACAGCCTAATGACAAACACTATCCCTGGCCTTGGTGATAGCTACCATACTCTCCAATCATTATGTATGATCTTTCTATAGTCTCAGGTAGTGGCTTAGAAACTTCTTAAAGCAGTAAGCTGGGGCACTAGCAGTTCACTTTGTTGTTTTCTGTACGCATAGTTAATTTTCCTCCCCTCCTGCTATTTGAAGTGAAGTGAAGTCATTCAGTCGTGTCCAACTCTTTGCAAGCCCATGGGCTGTAGCCTACCAGGCTCCTCTGTCCATGGGATTTTCCAGGCAATAGTCCTGGAGTGGATTGCCATTTCCTTCTCCAGGGGATCTTCCCAACCAAGGGATCGAACCCGGGTCTCCCACATTGTAGACAGGCGCTTTACCGTCTTAGCCACCAGGGAAGTCTTGCTATTCAGTGTTTTAAAAAACATTGTTTCACGTATTTTGTCTCATTTTGGCTTTGCATTTTTTGTTTTGGTCTTCATTTTGTTTTGTTGTAATCAGGATATTAACTCTGATCCTGTTGCTCCATGTTGTCTGAAAGCATAAGTTTATCTGAACTCTGTATACCTCAAGATAAAATAAGTGTATTCTTACTCTTTACCTCCTAGAAATGCTGAAATCTTAAACTGTACAATTTTGTAATTATGATTTATTTTATTTATAATTTATCTTCAATTTTCTATTAATTGTAATTGAATCATAACTAAAGTGCTTTTAATAGTATTTGGACAGATTAAATTTTCAATAAATATTATCTAGTATTATATTACCTATCTAGGCCTTACTTTCACATACCTTACTCACCAACAAAGACTCTCCTTGAGCAAACATTGATTAGGTTCCTCTGAGGCCTTTTCTCAAGTAGGCCTTGACATTTGGTTTCTTTGTCCATCCCAGCCAATGTCAGTTTCAGCAAGTCTCTCTAAATCAATGTACTGAGAATTCCCCATCCTAGATATGTTGTCACACTCAATGTCAGATAAATTCTTTACCCACCATCCTTGATATTTGATCACCTTGACCTACCTTCATCAAGAATCCTGTTATGTTGGTGTAGCAAAATCCCTCCACTCTTAATGTCTCCTTTAAGTAATTTCACAACCACTGACCTCCTTACTCTGCTGCTGGCTATAAATTCAGAACTGTCTCTGAATTTTTACCTCTATTGTAATAATCTTATTGCAATAATATGGAATAATTACTGCTTTAACAAGTGTAGGAATAATTTTTATTTTTTTCCCTTAACATCATCACTTTCCCCCCCGCCCTCAGTCCCATAATCCAATTCTCACTTAGTTGATGGTCTAGTCTATTTGCTTTCTATTTTGGTTCCTATTTCTTGTTTCTATTCTATAGCTCCCACCTAATCCTTTAGTAGATCCAGGGGCAGCCTTGTTCCTGTAAGTCTCCCATGCCTGAGAGTAAACCTTTTTATCTGTATGTGATATAATAGATATTTTGTCCAATGGTTAGATACCTCTTCTTTTATGTTCATTTAACTTTAACTTCACTGAAAATGTGCCCACTACCACCATGATGCAAATGTATAACTCATTTAGTCATTGAACTCCACTCCTTTCTTGGCTTCTTTCCAAATGGGCTACAATTTAACTGTTACTTCTCATCAATATGCCTCAAGATCTGACATGAACCTACTAATCTTCTAGATTTTCAAGTATGTATTCAAGGCCTTAAATTCTGAGAACAACTATAATAATAAAGAAAAATTACCAAAATTAAACTTGTCATACATTTAATTTTCAATTTTACCACTCCTTGAAGCACATATCAATGTCTCCTTAGATTTTTTTTAATCAAAGATGCAATAATAGAAAAATATAGAAAGCTTAATAGATATATTCCTATGATTATAATCAAATTATAACAGTGGAATCAAGTTATTTTGTGGAAATGACCTGATGCCTTAATTTCATGGTACATAGACCCCTGGAGTAGAAAATGGCAACCCATTCCAGTATTCTTGCCTGGAAAATTCCATGGACAGAAGAACCTGGGAATGTACAGTCCAGAGGGTTGCAGAGTCAGACACAACTGAGCACAAGCACACACTCACATTAGTATCTTGAGTCTTTTTTAATTTATTATACTATACAATACTTCAAAGCACAACAAATACTACTTAAGGTTTGGAAAAATACTTTTAATTGAAGAAACAGAAATCACTTCAATTCAGTTCAGTCACTCAGTCATGTCTGACTGTTTGCAACCCCATGAATCGCAGCACACCAGGCCTCCCTGTCCATCACCAACTCCCGGAGTTCACTCAGACTCACGTCCATTGAGTCAGTAATGCAATCGAGCCATCTCATCCTCTGTCGTCCCCTGCTCCTCCTGCCCACAGTCCCTTCAAGCATTAGAGTCTTTTCCAATGAGTCAACTCTTCACATGAGGTGGCCAAAGTACTGGAGTTTCAGCTTTAGCATCATTCCTTCCAAAGAAATCCCAGGGCTGATCTCCTTCAGAATGGACTGGTTGTATCTTCTCGCAGTCCAAGGGACTCTCAAGAGTCTTCTCCAACACCAAGTTGAAAAGCATCAATTCTTCGGTGTTCTGCCTTCTTCACAGTACAACTCTAACATCCATACACGACCACAGGAAAAACAATAGCCTTGACTAGACGGACCTTAGTCAACAGAGTAATGTCTCTGCTTTTGAATATACTATCTAGGTTGGTCATAACTTTTCTTCCAAGGAGTAAATGTCTTTTAATTTCATGGCTGCAGTCACCATCTGCAGTGATTTTGGAGCCCAAAAATATAAAGTCTGACACTGTTTCCACTGTGTCCCCATCTATTTCCCATGAAGTGATGGGACCG
>SJYV01030848.1:261220-290211 GCA_006410875.1 Neotragus pygmaeus
TCTTGCTATTCTCTGGAACTCTGCATTCAGATGCTTATATCTTTCCTTTTCTCCTTTGCTTTTTGCCTCTCTTCTTTTTACAGCTATTTGTAAGGCCTCCCCAGACAGCCATTTTGCTTTTTTGCATTTCTTTTCCAGGGGGAAAGAGAAATATATACCAATTATTTGTTGTTCAAGGTTGGGTTAGCAAATGCTGATATTAAATATATTGCATCTTATTAGGGAAAATATTACAAGTCCATTGGAAACTTCTCCCTGGAGTCTTCTCCTTTTGTCCTTTAATTAGTACTTCAAGTTACACAAGCATCATTTAGATCTTGCCTTAATCAGTGTATATTCAATATAAACATTTGCTTCAAGGTGTGTCAGAGAAACTTTTTTTGGGTCCTAGAGGAAGATATAAAAGTCTCTTATTTTTCAGTGCAGATGACTATATTCCAATTTAATGTTCCACATCTATCGGCCATTTTCATACCTTGTAATTATTGAAGAGCAGTTTTGTGTGTTTGATTTTTTGTTTGTTTTTTTAAGGTAACAATATTGTATAAAACAAGAAAATAGCCTTTCACTGGCCTTGTATTGAGTTATAATTTATGTGCGTTTGTGTACTGAACTGAGACTGCATTAATTAACATGTTCTTTTGTACTGACAATTCAAAGATCCGCAGGAAGCCACTTTTGAAAAACATTCAGTGGCATGTAAATTTATAGGATATGGTCCAAGGTTAGATTCTACTTTGTAATAATCAGCCATTCATAAGAACCCAAGAATAGATTTTTTTTCCTCAGCAAAGTTTACCTGAATTTTAGAAATGAAATAAAATCATACCTCATCTCTGAGAAGACCAGAGTATTATTTTAGACTACAATGCTACAGTTTCCAAGTCTTCCTGAGAAAACCTCATGTTAATCAAATTGAATCAAGTTTAAAAATGAGCTATGTGATTTAGAATGTGGTGATTATAAACTGTTATGGTCAATATTTTTTTCATTCATTCCCCAGCTGGCCAAAGAAAGAAAATAAAATGTCTACAAGTGTAAGATGCATTACAGGTAAGAAAATCCAATATTAGCTTATTTTTTTCCATTAATATCATTCATATGATGACAGTTTGCAGACCAATTGCACACTAATTCTCTGTACTGTGTACTTGCAAGGCAGAAGGTAAATGAGAATCCAAGTGTCAGTCTGTAAATAAAAAAGAAAACTAGAGGTGGTGTCTTAGTTTCTGGGGCTGCTTTAACACAATTTCATAAACTAGGTGGCTTAGGAAAAAAATATCTCACAGTTCTGGAGGCTAGAGGACTAAAATCAAGGTACTAGCAAGGTTGATTCCATCTGAGGGCTGTGAGGGAAAATCTGTTACATTCCTCTCTCTTAGATTCTAATTGCTTCATTAATTCCCTATCTTGTGTATGGCATTCTCCCTGTGTCTTCACATTATCTTTCCTCTATGCATTTCTCTGTGTCTATATGTACCCCTTTTGCAAGGATGTAATCATATTGGATCAGGGTTCACCCCAATGAGCTAATTATAACTTGATTACCTCTATATGGCCTAAATAATGTGGCCTCTAAGAAAGGTCACATTAATAGGCATTGGAAGTTAGGACTTCAGCACCTTTTTGTGTGGCACAATTCAAATTATAATAGATGGTTATAGAGAAAAGAAAAAACCTCAAAAATTCATTCTGTGATTATAGCTTTTAATGTCTTCTGGGAAAGATCAACTGATTTCATGATGTTTACAGAACAATATTTAGGAGATTTGTGTGTATTACATTACTGAGTATTGAGGAATTTGATAGACATCTATGAAAATTAACACTGACTTAAAANAAAATTCATTCTGTGATTATAGCTTTTAATGTCTTCTGGGAAAGATCAACTGATTTCATGATGTTTACAGAACAATATTTAGGAGATTTGTGTGTATTACATTACTGAGTATTGAGGAATTTGATAGACATCTATGAAAATTAACACTGACTTAAAATATAAAAATCATCAAATTTTCCAAAAAACAAAACAAAAATTATCAAAGTTGTCCCTCATCTCTCATCTGAAAGATGTTAAATCCCACCATCTACCCAAAAGTGATAACTGAATGGTCACCAGAGGAAGAAAGGAACAAAAGATCTATAAAATACATAGAAGACAACAAAAACAAAAATAGTAAATGCATGCTTATCAATATTTACTTTAAAGGTTAGATTAAATTTACCAGTCAAAAGGCACAGAATTGCTGAATGAATTAAATAAATAAATAAAGACAACTATATGGTGCCTACAGAAAACTTGCTTCGGGTTTAAGGTCACAAGACTGAAAATGAAAAGAGGAAATAACATAGATCATGCAAATGAAACCAATATATCAAAGTAGATATTAAGTAAAAAACTGTAACAAGAAACAAAGAAAGTTACTATACAATAGACGGATCCATCAAGAAGATATAGCAATTGCAAATATTGAAACACCAAAAACTGAAGCTGAAACCATAAAATTCCCAGAAGAAAATATAACGAAAAGTTCCATGACACTGATCTTAGCAATGACTTTTTGGATTTAACACCAAAAGCAAAGGCAACAAAAGTAAGAATCATAAGCATGAGGTGGTAAATCACTGTGGTTCTGATTTCCATTTTCTTGCTGATTAGAGATGCAAACATTTTTACTATACTTCTTGCCAATTTGTACATTTTCTTTGAAAAAAGTTTATTCAGGTCTTTTGCCTATTTTGTAGTTGAGTTATTTGTGATTTTTGCTATTCAGTTGTGTGTGTTCCTTACATATTTTGTGTATTGACTATTTCTAGGATACATGTTTGCAAAAACTTCCTCCTGTTTATGTAGGCTGCCTCTTCATTTTGTTCATTATTTCTTTTGCTAACTAGAAGCTTTTTAATTTGAGGTAATCCCACTTGTTGATTTTTGTATTTGTTGTCTTTGTTCTGAATGTTAAATACAAACATTTATTGCCAAGGCTAATGTCAAAAAGCTGTTTCCCTATACTTTTATGTTTAAATACATAGCCTGTGGTTGATTCTCAGACATCCAAAAACGTCTTGTAAACAGGTGAGATGCTCATATTGGCTTTTATTTTTATTTTTATTACCCGGTATTATGCAAGCAATGATGTGTGTGTATTAATTGATCAGTTGTATCCACTGTTTGAGACCTCATGGACTGTAGACTGCCAGGCTCCTCTATCCATGGAATCCTCCAGGGATGAATATTGGAGCGGGTTGCCATTCTCTTCTCCAGACTCAGGGCTCAAACACCAGTCTCTGGCATTTTGGGCAGATTCTTTACACTCTGAGGCACCAGAGAAGCCCAAGCAATGATATATAATAGTTAAAATTTAATCATATATATAAATATTGATACTATAATGAGAGAGCTAGTTCTTAGGTAGGTTGATAAGTCCAGGGTCCCTGAGGAGGAGAAAGAGGTCTGGAGCTCTCAAGGAAGAAAAAAGGACAAACTCTTTTCTCTACATTCCTTAGTCTTAGTCTTTAGGCCCAGAGCTGATAGTTATAACAAAATAACTCATCTTAAACTCTGTGCCAATGATTATATAACAACAATGTATCTTACTCAAGGACATATTTCTCCTTCTTAAGAACCTTCTGACTACGTTGTGGGAGCGAGTCTGGTAAGATCTTTCTATTGTTAGTTCTAATCCTGTTATCTTAAAATGTAAATTGTGGGAGAAGGTCTGGTAAGATCTTTACAACCTTGAGACATTCTTTGGATTTACTTCTTTGGAAGGAATGATGCTAAAGCTGAAACTCCAATATTTTGGCCACCTCATGCGAAGAGTTGACTCANCCCTTATGATTATACAGTGGAAGTGAGAAATAGATTTAAGGGACTAGATCTGATAGATAGAGTACCTGAAAAGTGGTCATATAATTCTATTAATAAACTAAAACCCATTGAACTGCACACTTAAAAAGGGTGAATTTTATGGTATACAAACTGTATCTAAATATTAAAGCAAATCAACAATTCAGTCTTAGAAACCATCATAAATTCAGTTTTCAGTCATATCTTGCCATTATTCTGTGCTCTTAACATCACAAAGGATGTAGGGGCTTGGCACTTATTGAAATCTTCCTGTGAAGGTGAGGCCTCCCTCCTGGTGCTGTCCCAGCCCTATTTTGCCTCAGCTAATGTGTGAAGTCAGAACCATAGTTTATTTACAAGATGACAGAAAGAGGGTTTGTAACAAACCTTCATTTTCCATTTGCTGACTCAGAAGATGCAGGAGGTTAGAAGCGGTGAACTGCACCAGCAGCTTATCTTCCTGGCCTGACTACTGTGGCAGTCTTCTGAAACCACTGTCTTCCAGTTTTTCTTCCTTCACCACACTAACCATTAGAGACTTTATTCAAACACCAAATCTGATCATGGCACTCCTCCTGTACTTCAAAATTCTGTCCTTGAGAATTTGGACTTGGTCCCGAGGATGGAGTTTTGTTGCTTCAGCACAGAAAGAAAGCCTCTTCTGACCCAGCCCTGGTTTTTCTGTTTCTCTCACAGCATTTTCCCGTGTGTCCAAAATCGGAGCTACCAAGCTGCTTGTGGTTTCTCCAGCACTCTTGGCTACTTCAGGCTCTGTGTCTGTTCTCTTGTTGACCCTCTTCCAGGAATGGTTTCTCTCTCCACTCATCTTTAAACATTCTGCCTCTGAGGAATGTTTCTTACTCCACTTCAAAATTGCAAAATTGACCTCTCCTTCCTGGGCCCTCAGATGTATTATGTGAACATTTCTGTCTTAAGCACTTAGAATACTTGACTTGTGTCCCTATATGAATTCCCCATGGGTGTAATCATTGAGGGCAGACACTTGGCTCATTTATAGCCCAGGACAAAGCAAAGAGTCTGGCTGAGGGGGGAATGGAAGGAATGAATTAATAATGAACAAAAAATAAAACCTACAAACATGAACCTATTCTCACTCCTTCCCATGAGAATCTTTATGGGATGGCCATTTTCTTTCCATTTTTTTCTAAATAAGAACAGTCATGAAAACAGAAGGAATGATGGATTCCAAAAGTGCTTTCTTTTTCCTTTTCTTTTAAATGACCTCAGAACTGACAGGTGAGGCAAGATCTAACACCATCAGCAGCTCTTTCACGCTTATCAGAAGAGGTGCAAGAGGGCTGATCATGCCACTTCCCACCACCTTCAGAATAAAGTCCGAACTCTTCAGGAAGTTGGGCAAGGCTATCAGTTTTATCTGTCACTATTTCTCATCAACCCTCCCAGAAGAATCACTTAATTCCTATTCTTTTAATAGGTTCCCTGTTTTTACTTTTATATCTCTGCCTTAGTAAAGGTGTTCTTCCATCCTAAAGTGAAAGTGTTAGTCACTTAGTCGTGTTCGACTCTTTGTGACCCCATGGACTGTAGCCCACCAGGCTTCTCTGTCCATGGAGATTCTCCAGGCAAGAACATTGGAGTGAGTTGCCATGCCCTCCTCCAGAGGATCTTGTGATGGTAAAGGCAGATTGTTTATCATCTGAGCTCCCAAGGGAGCTCCCAGATCTCTACTGAAGCCATCCCTCCTCTCTCCTCCCCACCACCAAGTTGGGAGCCATCACTTCTTCCTCTGTGTTCTCTGATCACTTTTCACTTTACGATAGCATTTTTAGCTTTTTATATTGTGCGTTTTTTTTTTACATTCCCTTGGAACCTCTGGCGCAGTGTGAGACATGCAGCAGGTGTGCAGGAAACAGCTGCCAGACTGAAAGACGGTGTCAGCAGAGTTGGTCATCATTCCAAAATGAAAATGGGCAGCCAAGGCATCAAGGAAATAAAGATAATTAATAGTGGCTTCTCTCTCCAAAGAGTGGGACATGATCTCCTGGGAGCTAAGATTTCCACATGGGAATCAGAAACATTTGCATTCCAAATGAAACCGTGAACATTTTACAGCCCATGCAAGGTCAAGGCACTTGCCCAAGTCTGAAAGTGTCCTAAGTTTTTTTGTTTTTTGTTTTTTTCTGAGAAGAACGAGTTCTCCTAACTGAATTCCAATCATTTGGGTCAATGTTTTAAAAGCTTGGTATCGTAGCTGTTTTTATTTTAAACTTTTAATCTTGTACATTCTTCTCAAGCCTCTGGGACCAGACATTAAGCTCAGCTTTCAGCAGGCTTGATATAACATCACATACTCTACATTTTTGTGGCATGCCAGCTCTCTAAACAGAAAAAAAAAAAAAAGAATGTGTTCTAAATCTTGCCTTGCTATAGACTAAAATGTTCTTTTGGACAAATATGTTTGACTAAATCATGCTCAATCCCTACTTTCCTTTCTTTTTTCCTTCCTTTCTCTATCTTTACACTTTTTCTTCACTTAAAAATGTCTTCAGACTGACAAATAAGGCCTTATATCACTTTCTGAAAAGCAAATGATGAAAGATGGATTAAAAAGCAATAATTTACTGACACTACTTCAAAGAAGCAAAAAGGATGTTTAAAACTCCTCAGGAAGGAAAATAATTGATATGGGCTCTAAAAACTTACATGATCAGTTTAACAATAGAAAAGAAATAAGAAAACTATTATCTCTAAACATCAACATTTTAAAGATGATTATACAGTGAAAAACTCAAAATAATAATTACATCTATAGAGATCTACTGGAAGGTACCGTCATTTGAAGACACACTTGGGAAAAATCACAACAAATGTTTGCTTAAAACCTGACAATGACTATCATCTCAGGGTGCCAGGGATTAAAGGCACTTAAGAATGATCCATTTAGACAGAGACAGTGTGTTTATGAGTACAATTAGCTCCTTATCCCAGTAAGACAGGAATGTCATGGTCTCCTGGTCAGTCTCCCTGCCTCCAGTCATCCTGTAAGTAGCTTCCAGAATGATCTTTAAGAAATCCTGATCACGCGGCTCTCTATCTCCTATTGGAAAAGATACACTCATTGCAATACATACATACCATTTATGATTTGACCCTGCTTTTCCACTCTGCCCCATTTTGCCAACTCTGCCTCCTTCACTCTGCACTTTAGCTACCTTTAATTAAGTACTTGTAGTTAACCAAACACTCATTTTTCTATCAAGTTTCAGGCCTTTGTGCATACTCTTCCTTCTATGTGGAATGTTCTCCCTTGCTGTTAGTCTGGCAAATAGCTACTCTTTTGAGCTTAAAACTAGTGACCGTCTCTGAGACCATCCCAGGCAGGGGCTTTCATTGACCCTTTAAATATGCACTAGTATTCCCAGTGCCTCGCCTGGTTCCCAGGAGACAGCTGGCACTCAACAAATGAAAGTGTTAAAGCCAAAATAAGTGGAATATATTTTTCTGCTTAAACTGTAATTTCAGTCTTCATCCTGAATCTTTTCCCAGGGCTCATGACAAACAACACTGATGAGAACAGGAAGGGGGAGGACAACAGAAGAGATGGTCATCACTAAACTGGGAAAGGGGCACTGGAAATAGATGCCACACACACACTGGGCACCAGCCTTGTCAGATGAGTGGCCCCTCCTCGACTGGCTCCAGCACTCACTGCACCACCCCCTGGCAGGAGGTCTTAGCAGCTTAGGAGGAAGGGTCCTAAGCTACCTGGGCATTACCACTGTGCTAGGTTCCAGCACCATTAAATGTAGGTATCAACTGGCAAACCGCAGGGAACATCAACTTCACACCAAATGATAAAACAAAGCTTCAAGATCACTTCAGGCTCAGGCTTAGCTTCAAATAATGTGATGCATGGACCACTTTAAAAGAATGTCAGTGGTGTAGCAGCTGAAAGATTCAGTTTTTTAAAGCTTGGAATAGTGAGAATGTCTCCAAGAACAAGAGATTATTTATTTGGGGGTAAGTTATCTATGTAATTTAAATATTGTACTCTGCCAACAAATTCCAGTACACATGGGAAACTATTTTTAAATTGTGAATGCAGCCAGCTTAAAAGATAGGAACACAGCCTATGGTTTCTTTTTAAATAGAGATAATTACATTTTTAGGAAGCACAACAAATGCACAAACAAATGTTCAAAGCTGTCACTCTCACTTTTTAAAAAATATCCAGATAATCTAAAAATGTGCAATTCTTTAATCTTTGGTTCAAATAATTAACTTTGTATTATGTGGCATAATGTCTGGCCCACAGAATTATTTGTTATGACTCAATAATTATTAGTTGAGTAAATGAATGAATGGTAATATATTCTTCAGAATGATTTTTTTTTAAAGCTGCCATTTATGATGACATTACTCCATAATTACAACATCAAGTGGAGTAGGAAATGGCAATCCACCCCAGGATTCTTGCCTGGAAAATTCCATGAACAGAGGAGCCTTGTGGGCTACAGTCCATGAAGTCACAAAGAGTTGGACACAACTGAGCTACTGGGCAGGCACGCATGCACAACAAGGCTGGTGATGTAATAACATTCCTTTAAGTATAACTAACCTTTAAAATTTCACACTGACGGTAAATACATTGCCAAAGGACTTTCTGGGGATAGAAGCCTTTTAAGTGTTTTCTTCCAGTGTTTGATAGGTGCAGCCTTAAGGAGATGGTCTAGGTAAGTCAGATGAGGAACATGAACAGTTTCACATGGAAAGGAAACTGAGGTATGAAAGTGAAAGTTGCTTAGTCATGTCCAGCTCTTTTCAACCCCATGGACTATACAGTCCATGGAATTCTCCAGACCAGAGTACTGGAGTGGGTAGTCTTTCCCTTCTCCAGGGGATATTCCCAACCCAGGGATCAAACCGAGGTCTCGTGCATTGCAGGCAGATTCTTTACCAGCTGAGCNAGCTCTTTTCAACCCCATGGACTATACAGTCCATGGAATTCTCCAGACCAGAGTACTGGAGTGGGTAGTCTTTCCCTTCTCCAGGGGATATTCCCAACCCAGGGATCAAACCGAGGTCTCGTGCATTGCAGGCAGATTCTTTACCAGCTGAGCCACAAGGGAAGCCCAAGAATACAGGAGTGGGTAGCCTATCCCTTCTCCAGTGGATCTTCCTGACCCAAGAATTGAACCAGGGTCTCCAGCATTGCAGGTGGATTCTTTACCAACTAAGCTATCAGAGAAGCCCCAAACTGAGGTATGGCTTACATAATTCCTTAACTGGGAAACCTCTGCTTGAGTCTCATTTTAGAAAAAAGAGCTAGATGATAAATGGAACATATAAACTAGGACTTGAAATTTTCCTATATGAACTTTCCTCAGGAGAGCTCAATTTCTGTAATCTGAATCTTACAAAATCAAATGTTAAGTCATTTTTGACACATTCATTCAAACGTGTTCTTAGCACCTTCTGTGTGTTTTAGATAATGAGTTAGGTTGTAGACACAAAGTGGGAGGAACAGGCCAAAACTCTGTCCAGTAAAGGGAGACTGGGAAGACCTCTCTAAAAAAGTAATGTCTAGAGTACTTAGTTACAAAGTGAGTGAAGAAGAGCTAAAGTCACCAACTAATTTCCAGCAGAGTAGAACTCATTACAAGCTCCTGATTTTAGTGGGCTGATAAAGAAGCCAAGTGCGTCACATAAAAATATAGTGATAATTCTTCTAGACACTCTGAGATAGATATAAGAAACATGGTGGAAATGTTGAAGGTCTGATTTAAAAAACCTTTCTATCGCTTCTTCAGGAAATCATTCTGAATGGCAGATACCCTGCTAAATTCAGCTTGGGGTATTAAGGTATTATAGATCAGAGTGTGTTCAGTGATCTCATGTCACTGTCACCCAGAGGAAAACCATCACTTTGCAAGGGGCAACCTCCCTAAGGACCTGTCGCGTGCATAAAAGCCAATCATGATTTTTGTGCCTGCAGAACACAATACAAATCCGCCAAATAACAAATTCTTTAAATCAGTGCTGTCCAGTCAAACTTCCTGTGATGATAAAAACGTTCTGTATCAGCATGCTGAATACAGTAACTACTAGCCACATGTGGCTATTGAGCACTGGAAATGTTGTTAGTGAGACTGAGGAACTGAATTTTTTTCTATATTTTAATGAATTTAATTTTAAATAGCCATCTGTGGCTAGGGGCTACCATACTGTACAGTAAAGCTCTAAAATCTAATAATTAACCCAGTTATAAACAAAATAAAGTTTGCTTTATTTATGTTAAGGAGGAAAAAAAGGCAGCTGAATTAACCCTGGAGAAGGATCTCTGAGATAAACAAACAAACGAATGGTTTGCGTAAGTCAGTAGCTTTTTGTAGGAATGGCTGAAGCACAACAATTCTTGTTATACCACCATGGAGAAAGGAAGCTGTCCCAAGGGTGGAGGTCTGGGGGAGATTCCCAAGTAGGGTGATCAGGGCCTGGGCTTCCCAGGTGACTCTGCCAATGCAGGAGACACGGGTTCAATCCCTGGGTGAGCAAGATCCCCTGGAGAAGGAAATGGCAACCCACTCCAGTATTCTTGCTTGGGAAATCCCATGGACAGAGGAGCCTGGTGGGCTACAGTCCATGGAGTCACAAAGGAGTTGGACTCGACTTAGTGATTAAACATCAACAATGACAATCCAGGCCTATTCCAGTCCAGTTTTTTGTTGTTGTTGTTGTTGTTTGACTTACTAGTTTTCAGAACTATCTAAGAAATGTGAGAAGTACAGAACAAGTTCAAACCATGTTCCTTTCATTTTTTTTTAAGCTTTTTATGATGAGTATAGCAAAGGGGCTCACCCATATATACACACGTATCCATTCTCCCCCAAACTCCCCTCCCACCCAGGCTGCCAAATAGCACTGAGTAGAATCCACGTGTTACACAGTAGGTCCTTGTTCGTTATCCACTTTAAATACAGCATGTGTAGGTGTCCATTCCAGACTCCCAAATTACCCTTTCCCCCATTCATCCCCACTCTCTGGCAAACTGTAAGTCATTCTCTAAGTCTGTTTCTGTTTTGTAAATAAGTTCATTTGTATCATTTCTTTTCAGAGTCTACATATAAGGGATGTTATACGATATTTTTCCTTCTCAGTCTGCCTGTCCCTCTGTTTTGCCACAACTAGCAGACCTTGGGGCACTGGGCCTGTCACAGCACATTGCTATTATCTGTCACATCTCCTCTGGTCCCTGCTGGCCATCTTGGGGGTCCTGTCTCCTCATTATGTTTCACACTCTCAGTCATCAGTTGCATAGGCAGCTCACAGCTTTTTGGACTTAGATTTTGTTGCTCCGTTTAGTCAACATTTTTAACAAACATTTAAGATTATTTCTACTTTATTCTACATTTTCTGGCTAGCACATCAAACATATTGACAAATGAAAGCAGCAGTACATTTTGGGGTAGAAATAAGGGAAATTGACAATTATTAAGCTCATCTATGAACCAAGCACTTCTTTTGCCATCAGCCCTACAAAGCAGATGCTACTAATTCTCTCATGTCAGATGAGGAAATTGAAGCTCAAGGATGGTAAATAACTGACCCACAGTCATGCAGGCAGGCAGTGATACAGCTGTCATAAGAACCCAAACTTGTCTGATTCCCCCAAACCTACGTTTTTTCCTGCTAAGAAAAAAAAACCAAAAACACAACACTGCTTCCTAAGCCTACTTTCAACAATGCAGTTTTCATAAATAAATTCCACAGCAAAACATTACGGTAATCCTTAACTTCCCTCTGTCAGTTTCTTACATCAGAGCATATGTTCTCTGATTCTTTTTTTTTTTTTTTTAAAGAAGAAGACTAAGAAAGAAGGAAAAAACAAGAAAGAAAAAATGTGTTTGGGGAGTGATTCTAGAATCTTTAAAAGGATGTGAAGTTATTACATTAAGAGGTTTTGTTTCCTTTTGGTCTTAAAGCACATAAGTTCTTTTTTTTTTCTTTTTTAAAGCTATCAAGGCATTAAATCCTAAGAAATTACTCCAAGGGATAGTTTAAAACTTCATGCAAATGATTTATTGAAAATATTAAAAAAGGTAAGTTCCAGATGCCACCTAAAATACAGTTCCATTAGGAAAACTAGCAATACCAAACAACAACAACAACAACAAAAACCCTACCAGTTTGTAGAACTGATAGAGCCAACTCTATCTATTATTCAGTTATTATTGTACTTACATAGTAAAACCATGTACCACATCCTATGGAGTCAAGCATTGCCAGCTAAGTACTTAAGGAAGGCTAGGCAACATTTTATAAGCATCACATACTTTTAAAAGTAAAGCAACAGGTAGAAAGAAAGTTATTTTTCTGATGGGGCATCTGTAACTTAGTATTTTTGTACTCTAATCAAATATTTTACAAAAAAATGTCTTAAAGTTTGTCTCTCAAAGTGGATGACTTAAAAATGAAAACACTTGCAGCCTTTCAGTATCTTTCAAGAATTTAGTGTTTATACTCATTTTAGTCTAGTAATATAGACAAACTGGGTTCCAATCTTGATTCAGTCCTTACTGGTTCTGTGACTTTGGGTAACGTACTCTGATGTACTTCCTTCCTCTGAAAAATGGAGATAATAATTCCCAAGGTTGTTGTGAGGATTGAATGACTTAATATATATAAGGCATTTGGCATATTCATGAAAGTAATGCTCTATTTTTCTAAAAATCTATGTAACTGAGAAGATAATAAGATAAAATAGTTAACTTTAACTGATGTGGGCTAATGGGTATTTTTAAAGAAAAGATTCCGTAAGATAACATACAATAAGTAAAAGTTTACATATATTTACTGAGGACATCATGAAAGAAATTTTGGTGCAGTAAGAATGTCTGAAATGTAATTCCTGATATATATGCTGAGGGTATATTGTAAATAAAAAATAAAATTCTCATTTTTTAATATGCTTCATAAAATGTATAAGAATGGGAAAAGTTCAATAAGCTCTGTGACTATAAAATCTATTCCCACTAGAAGATGGTATCCAAGATGGTTGCTTGGGTAAACTGCAAGAGTGTACTCTCCCCCAACCATAAATCACAGAATACTTCGGGAACTTAGAATGGAAGTCTTTTCCTTATGGAATGTGTTTTCAGCTGCATGTGGGTTGTTACGATTTGAGTTTCCCAAAAGGACACAGTAGAGCATTTCTCCTAGTTTTATCTAACCTTTCGGTCTTCTTAAGATGCCCTTATTTCCAAGTACATTAGCTGATCTTAGAATGATTTTTCCTTACAAGAACCTGCTAGAGAAAAAAGACAAAGAAAGGAGGTGAGAAACTAGATAGAAGAATTGGCCAGTAGCCCATAAGAATCTTACTAGTGCCATGCATGTGGCAGTTGAGCTCATGCTACTCATCTCTCCTGACTTCATGAGAGAAGAGTACTAAGAAATCCTTGCCCAGCTCCAGGCTTCGCTTTTCAGAAGGAAGGAAACTCTGTGACACTCAAGGAAGGGGGAAAGTGTGACCAGAAGTCACTGGGCACTCAAGAAAGAAGAGTGAAAATGATTTCAAAGTGGAAGAATCTTTGCATTAACAGGTACGCTAGAGATAATTTAGTTCAACCCTCTTTGTAGGATTGAACTTTGCAGGATTCTCTTTCACTGCATCTCTGAAAGATGATTCCTCAGGCTCTGCCTAAACACCTCCAATAATTGGGATCTTTGAGTCCACTAGCACCAAGTAAGAAATCTGGGATACATTATAGATTCTTTATATCATTCACATCCAGGTAACTATCAAGGTATTTTACCTCTCAAATATCTCTTAAATCTGTCCACTGTTCCCCTTCTCATTATCTTAGTTGAGGCCTTTCTTTCTCATCCTTTTCCGTGGTCCTGCAATAGTACCCAACTACCAGACTTTCTGCTACCAAATAATTCACCTCTAATCCATCCTCACATGGCAGACTGCAGTGGATGTTCTAAAACACAAATCTAGTCATGTCATTCCTCTGCTTAAAACCTTTTAATAATTCAATACCACAAACAGCCAAAAACCAAATAACTTAGGTTTTAGCCTGAAATGCATGACCTTGTCTAACTCTCCAGTGCACACTTCAGCTACACTAAATGGCTGTGCTGTCCACATGTTCCAAGCTGTTTCACATCTTCTTGCTTTTTCCTCATGTTGCTGCCTCTGATTGGAACACTCTTCTTTCCCTCTGTCAATCAGCTCACTAAGGAAGTATCTCCAGGAAGGCATCTTTTGAAAGCCTCCCCAATGTAATACAAAAAAGATTCTGTGTGTATTCTCTATCACTGCATTTATCCTATTATACTGAAGTCATTAACTAATCTCTTTCCCGCCAGGTGAGTCTCTCATGGCAGGGACCATGTTAAACTCTTAGTGCATGACACAGAACTCATAGTAATGTGTTTAATACGTGCCTAGTACATATTAAATACACAACTTTTTCTGATGTAAGTTAAAATTTATAACTCCAATTTCCAACTTTCATACTATGGAACAATAAAAATCATCTCGCTAGGGAAATAATGGCATTTGGCTGGTACATAAAAAGGCAAAGTTTAAATACTACTTATTTGACATTTGCACTTACCTAAATTGCTATATGTTGCACTACAGGGATTCAGGTCCATAGGATCTGAAATGTCTTCTTTTTCCTCTTCTCTTTCCAGTTCAGGTAGGTGCAATGCTGATGTGACTGAAGTGCAGCCCCCGCCATCTTGCTTCACAACAGTTCTTGGATCCCGAGGAGAAAAATCCTCTGTCACTTCGTGGGTCACATGACTGAAACAGATCAGAACATCACCACACTGGCTTCAAAGGTCTCCACTAAGATTTAGATTTATGGAAGGCACATACTTGCCATAAATATAAATAACTGGCCCTATAGTCACAGCAGTGGATTGATTATAAGCCCCAACATACTTGTCTGAAGATAAGGCAGTCTTCTACTCAGGCTGATATGTCTATCTATCCTGATCCATACTAACTGAGAATTCAGCTTGGTGGGGGAGGTATAGTAGGCTCAGAGGGAAGTTTGAGAATAACAGGTAAGGAAGGGAACTTCTTGTACGTAGGAGGTTAGCGATAACGAGGATAGAGGGAAATGAATGCTTAACTAGTTGAAGACAAATAGACTCGAGTATTTAAGAAAGTATTTAATGTATTTACTATGTTTACCATACTATAGTACAGTCATCCCTTGGTATGTATCTTCAGGGGACGGGTTCCTCCACAGGAAATCAAAACCCACAGATGCCCAAGTCCTTTATACAACATGGCTGCAGTATTTGTATTATATACAAATACACCATTCCATATATGTTAAATCATCCCTAGATTACTTCTAATACCCAATACAATGTAAATGTGATGCAAATAGCTGTAAAGACAATGCAAATGCCATGTAAATAGTTACCAATGCATGGCAAATTCAAGTTTTGATTTTTGGAAATTTCTGGAATTTTTTTCCCTGTAATAGTTTCAAACTTGTAGTTGGTTGAATCCACGAATATGGAACAACAAATTAATAGGGTGGACTGTACTATAATACTATAACAAATATGAAATACTTTATAGTATTTATTTTATTCCACACTAAAGTATTTATGAAACTACTTAGTAAAGGATCAGGAATAAAGCTGAGATTTAAATAAGGAAGTTAAGCAATTATATTCTGTAAACTGAGACCAGGAAGCCTTTTTGCCAGGACACTGATGCATCAACCTTTGCCTGTATGCATGCAGCAGGCAAGGCAAATGGAAAAGAAAGGTCTGTACTCTAGTTAATCTTGTCTTCTAACATGAATCTGAAGTGTGCCACTGGCCACATACCAGAGGATGGTCATCCAAAATGCTTTTTGTTTCTCCAATCTTGTTTCTCTGCTGCTTGCTCATTCGCTTATAGCTAGCTCTTATAGTCTTCCCCACATCCTAGCCTGAACTGTCAACTCTGTTGCTATGAAGTACAAGGGGATAGAATGGTTATTAAATGCTGGTGGAGAAAACTGCCCTAGTTAGTAAATCTCATTGGGCTGGTCAATGAAACAAATTCAAAATCAGGCACATTTAATAGTTTCTGGTTCTACTAAAAGTATTCCTAGACTGTCACATACTTCCCAGCTTTTCTTCCTGTTTTTTCTTTTTAATGGGCAAAGAGAAAGAAGGAAGGGACACATCTTACACACTGTTATATGTTATTTCTGGAATTTCAAATGGCAGTGAGTCATGGTGACATTTACAAGTTTCTTTAAAAGAGGTACTTGGTTTGATCATGTGTCATCAGAACATATATCACCTGTGGACTTGAAGGAGTAGATCTGAAGGAAGAGCACTTTCTTATCAATCTTTCATTATGGAAATTATGCACGTGCAAGAAAATAAGCCTTTAAGTCTACGGGATAAAGTGTGTGTTGGTTGCTCAGTCATGTCTGACTCTTTGCAACCTCATGGACTGCAGCTTGCCATGCTGCTCTGTTCAGTGATCTTCCTGGCAAGAATTCTGGAGTGGGTTGCCATTTCCTTTTCCAGGGAAGTCTGCTGGATATACAACTTCAAAAGTACTCTTCCAAAGCTGGCAGACACAGAGGTCTCTCTATCCTGCGAGTAAGCAATGAATGGGAGGTACTATTATGGGATCTGGTTCCTGGGGATGGGGTGAGGTGGGAAGGCTTTGGTTTACTAGCAGTCAACAGAAGGGTTCATGTAAAGAGGAGCTCAAATGGTAAAGCATGCTGCCTCTTGTTAACCTACTGGGCTGCTGTAGGTTATTAACCCCAAACAAAGCCAGTATGGAGCATAATATTGAGAGTCATAAAATCAAGATGGCAAGGGAGCTCTACTTCCATACATTAGTGAAGAAAAGCAAAGTGACACTTCTGAGTCACTCTCAGATGTCACTTGGTGGTGGCGGTTTAGTCACTAAGTTGTGTCCAACTCTTGTGATCCCATGGACTGTATAGCCTGTCAGGCTCCTCTATCCATGGGATTCTCCAGGAAAGAAAACTGGAGTGGGTTGCCATTTCCTTCTCCAGATGTCACTTAGTATCAAGATTGTAGGTCACTGAGTAGTTATCAACACACTTCAGGAGGGGGAAAATGATCTTCTCTGGGCAACAGTTAATATAAGCCATTTTAAATTTCAAAGCAATAAAATGATTAAAATATATCATCCCCCTGTGACAGGAAAAACATTAAACCTCCAGACACTCTCTTCTTACTCTAGAGTCAAATTGAGAGCTTTCTAGAAAGGTGTTTTTAGGTTCCTAATCTCTGCAGCCTTGCTCTTGCCTTTTTTCTTTCTTTCCCCAATCTCTCTTTTCCATTTGTCAAGAATGACTGGTGAAGCTCAGTTAAAAAGCCATGACTCCACCCTTGCTTGTCTATTTTCCTCCTAGGGAATGGGCTATTTCTATTAAACCTATTGTAAAAACTACAAGAGTTGCTGCTATTAAACCATGAGGAATTCCCTGGGCCTGTTTCCACATACATGAAGCATGGCTCTGTACTCAAAAAGGGTTCTCAAAACACAATACAGATGCTGAAAAGCAAGAAATATTAAAGACTCACCCACTGTACTCACTCATACAACTCCCCATTAAAGGAAATTCTATAGGGCCTTCTTCAGTCTGTTAATCATGTTGTGAAGCTCTGATGAACCATAGCTCCCACTGAGTTCTGGAGCACTACAAGTTGGGCAAGATATAAGAGGCTCGAATTCTGCACCTTAACATAATCCATTGCACTTTGACCTTTACCTTAGGGGTTTGGTCTGGGAAATGAGCCAAATTACCTTTGGGAAGCTAAGCAAAGTGAATGCTAGTTTTATTAACTCTTTGAGAACCTGAGCAGCACAACCTATATTCTACACAAAGGTCAGTTTTCACAAGCAGATTTTAAATAAGTGCACTGGTATATTAAATCACCAATTAAATCAACTGTCAACTATAAAGAATTGTGCAAGGAGCTGGTGAAAGTTAAACCACACAAATTTACAAATGGATGCTGAGACATTTAATCTACATCTACAGTGACAGCAGTGTCTAAGAGGAAGAATTTTAAAAGTGCATCAACGACATGTCATGTCTTGATGCTTGAAGAAAATGGTAAAAGAGAGAAAAAAAGGGAAAGGGAGAGTTTTGAGAGTTCAAGCTTAGATGTGATAACATGCTGTGACTAAAAAATGAAAAAGAATCAAGAAAAGCATCAGAGGAGGTGATTCAGTCACTACGTGTGTGCACGTGTGCTAAGTCACTTCATTCGTGTTCGACTCTTTACGACTTTATGGACTGTAGCCCGCCAGGCTCCTCTATCCATGGGATTTTCCAGGCAAGAATCCTGGAGTCAGTCACTATGTATAAATGAACAACTTGTTCAGCAAGAAAAAAGGAAGTAAAATTTTATACTTAATTTATCTTAGGCATATTAATGTTATAAGGGAATATAATTTTTGACCATTGATTTTTTAAAATGTTTCATATTTAGATATAAAATCAGGAAACCCTTGAAAATAGTAATATGATGCTTTTCAAATACAGGTTTTTTCCTCCTAACAAAGTGGTTCACCATTGACATTTCATTGGGAAATGTTCAATGTAATAGAGAAAATACCAGAACAGGAATCAGAGAACTCAGGTTCTGTTTCCCTATTACTTTGATCTTCTGTGTAAACCAGATGATTACATCAGGAGGGAGATAAAGAAAAAAATAAAAATTCCCCCCATTTCATCCATGAGATAGATGGTAAAAAAATTCTTTAAAATGAAATTACAAGAAATCTACTAGGATTTCTAATAGAGTATATCTTAGTATGTTTTGAAAGTAGCAAATAATGATGAAGGTAACTAGATTTTTTTCAGGATAAGTACCAGTTGATAATCATTATTATAAAACAGAAATATTAACTGATCAATGGCCCACAGAGAGGAAGTTAAGGCTTTTCTATTCCTGCTAGTTAAATTCCTGTTGAAAATCCCTAGTTCTCTATTGCATTTAGAGAACTAGGGATTTTTAACACCACAGTTGACATCTAGATCCTTGATCACCAGGCTGGGTCAAACCCTGACTCTGCCTGCTCTTTTACTGTATGCTCAGCATTTGTTTCGCTTTCAGGATGGAAGATAACACACATTTCCTTGTACCTCAAACTGTGACCAACTTTTCAATAATGACTAGTTTTCAAGTGAGATTTGGTAATGTCTGTATATAGTCACTTTGTTTATTTAACTTATATGCAGAATACATTATGTGAAATGCTGGGCTGGATGACTCACAAGCTGGAATCAAGATTGCCGAAAGAAATATCAACAATCTCAGATATGCAGATGATACCACTCTCATGGCAGAAAGTAAAGAGGAACTAAAGAGTCTCTTGATGAGGGTGAAAAAACTGGCTTAAAACTCAACATGCTGACTAAGATCATGGCATCCAGTCCCAATATTTCATTGCAAATAGATGGGGAAAAAGTAGAAGCAGTGACAGATTTTATTTTCTTGGGCTCCAAAATTACTGCAGCCATGAAATTAAAAGATGCTTGCTCCTTGGAAGAAAAGCTATGATAAGCCTAGATAGCGTATTAAAAAGCAGAGACATCACTTTGCCAACAAAGATCCATCTAGTCAAAGCTATGGTTTTTCCAGTAGTCATGTATAAATGTGAGAGTTGGACCATAAAGAAGACTGAATGAGGGCTGAAGAATTGATGCTTCTGAATTGAGGTGCTGGAGAAAACTCCTGAGAGTGTCTTGGACAGCAAGGAGATCAAACCAGTCAATCCTAAAGGAAATCAACCCTGAATATTCATTGTAAGGACTGATGCTGAAGCTGTAGCTCCAGCACTTTGGCCACCTGATGTGAAGAACTGACTCACTGGAAAAGACTCTGACGCTGGGAAAGATTGAAGACAAAAGGAGAAGAGAGTAGCAGAGGATGAGATGGTTAGATAGCATCACTGACTCAATGGACATGAATTTGAGCAAACTCCGGGAGATAGGGAAGGACAGGGAAGCCTGCTGTGCTGCAGTCCATAGGGTTGTAGGGTCTGACAGGACTGACCTGCTGAACAGCAATACCAATGTCTGACCTGACACTTAGAAAAATCATGTTGCAATCTCCACAAAGACACATCTCATTTTTTGAAAGTGGAGGATGAACTTAAAGTGTTCAAAGGAAATGGTAACATTGTTACAGATTTGTCTGTAATACAAATGAATCCCTTGGTAAGGGATTCATCAGTCTGCAATATTCATACATAATTCAAAGCTGCAGAAGCAATCTCCTGCGGGAAGCTCACTTGGCTTACCCAGGTGGTAGGATTAATCATTACACCATCAGATGAAATAATCCTTTTTTTTTCCCCCGGCAAGTTTGTTCAAGACAGATTTTTGTAGAAATTCGGTTAATGTCTGAATATACTTTTTAAAAAGGCAAATCAAATGGCACATTAGAACAGATTAAAGGCTTTTATGTATCCAAGTATTTCCACAATTTCAGTTCAACTTTATCTTCAAATTCAACGACCTTCATTCAGCTTCAGAAGGGACAGTAAATGAAATCAGAATTCTGTGGAGACCATCTGCCTTTTGGGGCAAATGGTATCCTTGATTCCCATTTGCCAGCTCTCTTCAGTAGCTGTATCTGTCTTTAGTTGCCCAAGACACCCAATAAGGAAATGTGTGATTTTTACAACCTCTTTTTACCCCTAAAAATCAGATCAAAGCACATCAGAAACCGCATTTTGTAGTTTTATTACTTGTTTCCAAAGCTGCTTATTTCTGGAGTTGCTGGGGATGATGGACCTTTGCAGAAATGGGATGTGAATCGACATGAGGAGGAAAGTTCAAAGTTATTGAATCCTATACTCTTTATCTATTGAAAGAGGCGGGGGAACTCCATTTCTTCCTGTCTTTCTACCTCTAGGACCCCCCACCAATATGATATTTCTCAATCTTATCTTAGTTTTCAGGTCATCAACTTGATTTTGCTACACTTCCCAATTACTGGCATTCTCAGGTAGAAAAGTGTTGTATCCATTGATCACTATCTTAGTGTCTCCAATTTTCCACTAAGCCTTCTGTAGTCTTTAACTGAAAAACTTCAAACTTCTTATCTTGAACTGAGATTAACCTTTAACTGAGATTTGATGAATTCTTGCTAATGTGTCCAACCTAGTCTGGTCAGATGAAGGTAACTCCTCCTAATGTGAATAAAGTGGCTAGGTCTTGGGATGGGGAAGATTGGCAGCCATGTGCAAGGTCTTAAATAGACTCTAATTTCCAGACACTGCACAGTTTCACCTTTTTTTTTCTTTAACAAATGTGAATAGCAAATTAAAAGTGTCTTCAAGGCACCAGACTGTAAGACAGCAAAGTAGATAAGAACACAGGCCACAGTACATCACTGTCACCTTCATAATAGTAAGAAAAATTACAGTTTTAAAATCCTATGAAATACAAAGTCAGAATGGCACCTGTACAAATTAACAAAAAAGATAAATTAATCTTGGAAAAGCACAATAAAATAGGGCTGCCTTTCTCAATAACAGAGGTGTGGTAGGAGGTTTGCAGCATCACCATTTGGGCTTAGCTCACTTCTAAAGAAGGGGGTTGGATATTGATGTTTGTTTCCTGGGGAGGCAGGTGTTAGAAGAAAATATCTACAGGCCCCTCAACAGGACTAACCTAAAGAGGATATGGAACAGTCATCTCTGGGTCCTGAACTTCTTCCACGTGCCCAGAAGCACTGGAGAAGCAAGTCACTGTACGTTTTCCCAATTTCCTCTTATCTCCTTCAACTGCCCATTTGCCCTTTGAGTCAGAGGAGTGAGATGATTATGTACCCTGCACTCTCCAGAACACAGCTACCTCACTAGCAGGATGGATGTCGGGAGGGAAAAGGAACCAACACTTCTCAGGCCCTACTCCAGCGCTACCCAGCACAAGCTGCACACTTTTTGGTTTAACTCACAGGAACACCTCAGGAGGTAAAGGTGATTATTTCTCACTTTACACATGGGAAAACTGAGATTGAAAAAAGTGAGATGAACTGTCTTAGGGTAGGCTAGAGAGTCGGACATGACTCAGCGACTTAACAACACCACCAAAACGGTTGTGTGTGCACTCAGGTGACAGTCAGGATCTGAATTCAATACTATGCAACTCTAACGTGTTCTTGCTACCGTACTGGTACTATTAGGTAAGCCTGGTGCACTGTGAAGATTCAACAAGAAATGCTCGATTATGAAGAGATAAANTGCACTCAGGTGACAGTCAGGATCTGAATTCAATACTATGCAACTCTAACGTGTTCTTGCTACCGTACTGGTACTATTAGGTAAGCCTGGTGCACTGTGAAGATTCAACAAGAAATGCTCGATTATGAAGAGATAAAAGGGTTTTGAAGAGAAAGAAGCTATCATTGAAATGTGGGGTGTTAATGATTACAGCTGCGTTCTTTTGAAACATTCGAAACAAAGTTATTATTTACATGGCAAAAATATTTTTTTAAATGGGAGCTGTTCAAGTGTGTGAAAGACTGTGTTTACAGATATTTGGCTTCCTAATATTAACCCCTACCACTAATGTCTACACCTGCTGACTGCTAGATACTGTGGGCTTAAAATATGTATCTCCTACAGTAATCCTCTGAGTAACAGCGTATGATAAGAGCAGCCAAAACTTACATGGTACTTACTATGTCCCTCTTCTAAGCCGTGTTTCTCAAAGCGGCACTGCTGATACTCTGTCCAAATAGTTCTCTGTAGTGGAGGGCTGTCCTGTGCATAGTAGGGTCACACTAACATCTCTTACCCTCTCTCTAACCCGTAGGTATTGGAGTCACTCTCTGCTTCCCCAGCTGTGACAACCAAACAGCCTCCAGATATTGCCAAATGTACTCCAGGGATAGGATATAAAAATCCCTTCCCTTGCCCTCCTTTCTAACACTTAACATCAATCTTTTTAAGTCATACAGGTCATTATTTCTGTTTTACAAATAAAGAAATATTAAGTCAAGAGTGATTTAGTTACCTGCCTCAGGTAACACAGCTAGCACCTGGTGGAGCTGAGGTTCAAACCTGACACTTTAGCTCTAGTCTGTGCTCTAAACAAATTCTGCCTCTCAGTTTATGGATGAGGAAACTAAGAAGCAGAGCTCAAGTAACTTGTCCCAGATTCAGATGACAGAGTTAATAAGTGGTGAAAAATGGAAGTGAAAATTGCTCAGACATGTTTGACTCTTGACCCATGGATTGTAGCCTTCCAGGCTCCTCTGTCCATGGGGATTCTCCAGGCTAGAATACTGGGTTGCCCTTTCCTTCTCCAGGGGATCTTCGTGACCCAGGGATGGAACCCACATCTCCAGTGGGTTCTTTACCACTGAGCCACCAGGCAATAAGTGGTGAAAGCAGGATTCAAATCCAGGTCTGAGTAACTTCAAAGCCTATGTTCTAACATACTATGCTGATTGTTATTAACATGCCTAAGAATTGCTTGTTAAAGATGCAGATTTTCAGCCCCCCACCATGAGGGACTGATTTTTACAGCTCTGGGGTTTGACCCAGAAATTTGCATTTATACAAACACCCTACATGATTCTGAGCAGTTGGTCCTAGGGCTGTTTTTCACTGCCTCCCACTCTGCAGAGAGGAGCAGGAAATTAAGTATTAAAGGAGTAAATGTAAGAAGTGAGGAGGAAAACTTTTAGTAAAGGAGCATCATTGCTCAGAAATGATATGGCTGAACAGGGGAAATAAAATAATTTAAGTAGTCACAGGTGAGAGATTCATAACAGGCTACTAAAAAAGAGAGGGAGTGCATTGGGACCAATCCTTATCTTTTGAGGTTTATTCTTAGAGTACAATTATACAAACTTGCAACATGCTAGGAAATGAGGATACAGCCTAGTATGACACTTCTGATTTTTATTAGAAGGCCGGGTTGGCTGAAGACCACTCTGAAAACAGGAAATGGTGCTTGTGACACCAGCAGTAAGTCAAGCCTCCCATCATGCAGCACTATCTCAGTTCTTCACATTAACAGAGGTCAAAAAAATCCCCAAAAAACAAACAACAGAGGTCAGAGGTGAACACAAAAGCCAGGCCCCTTTGGCTGAAAAAGCTGCTCCAAGACAGACCACAGCAACCTGTACTTTCTACTCACCCCGTGGGGATTCTTCTTAAAATCTCTTTCATTCTGCTATTCCTCTGTTCTACATCAGCCATAGGTCCTGTGGTCAGATCCAGACCACTTGTAGGACTTCAAAGCCCTTCACTATGAGGTTGCAACATATGTTTTCATCTTTATTTCAAACTTTCTGAGACCCAATCCTTCAACTTCAGACAATGTATTGACATCGTACATTGGACACACCATATTCTTTATCTCTGTGTACCTGCTTTCCCCTCTTAGAGCTGCCTCCCTTCTTCTTTCCATCTATTCCAAACTCAGCCAGTCATTGAGACTATTCAAATCTCAATTACCCATGATGTCTTATTGTCCATGAGGACCCTTCCTTCCCTGAACACCCATGGCAGATGTTATAAACTGTTTGTAGCCCCTCCAAATTCATATGTGGAAACCCTAAACCTTGGTGTGGCTGCAGTTGGCGATGAGGGCCTCTGAGGAAATAATTAATATTAAATGAGATCGTAAGCATAGGGCACCCTCACCGTTAGAGAGGATTTGTGTCCTTTTAAGAAGAGGCACCAGAGAGTTTGGTTTCTCTCTCTGTACCTACTAAGGAGGAAAGGGAGGACACAGTGAGAAAGTAGTCATCAAGTCAGAAAGAGAGCCCTCGCCAGAAACCAAATCGGCTGGAACCTTAATCTTGGACTTATGGCCTCCAGAACTGTGAGAAAACAAATCTTTGCTGTTTAAGTCAACCGTCTGGGGGGTGTTGTTATGGAGTCCAAGCTAAGGCAGCAAGGACTGAGGATCCCAGAAAGCACTCAGTAAATGGGTGTTGAATAAACCCAATCAGGTGGGGTCTGGGCAGCAAGGCTGGGAGCCGTGTGGACACAGATTCCTGATGCTGTTTCACCCCATGATAACTAGGAGTTGCTGTGGGGAGCTGATCAGAGTGCTCCACTATCACCACTTTGCTTTTTTTCAGGCAAGTCCTTCATCCTGCTACAAACAAATCACCATTATAAAGGCACCATATGAGGATAAACTGCTTGTCCTGGAATTAAACCTTTAAATATCACCTGATGACTCTAATCAATACTCGACTGCAGTTATATTAAGTAATCACTGACTGAAAACTGGCCTAGAGGTCTGAATAAAGGCTGAGAAATTAGAAACTCAGATTTAATTTCAGCTCTACCACCAGTGCTAATCTGTCCCTGTCTCCCATTATTCATCTATAAAATGGGTGTAGTGACACTTACAGGAGTGTATATTAACTAGGAAATTCACATGAAGTGCTTTGAAGAGAGTGAACAACTGTGCCAATGGTGAGTACTTCAAGACTGCTTGAAGTTCGTGCATCAGTACACCTCACTGTGGCCCTTAGTGGTCACAGCATGCCTTCCTGCACTCAGGCTGACTTTATAAAGGACATGATAGACTCCAACAGACTCAATAATCACCCAAAGAGTGCAGCAAAAGGTACTCAGAGGCCAAAAATCTCTGAAGTCAGAGTCTGGCTCTGCCACCTACTTGCAGAGTGGTCCTGGGACTATCAGTGAGCCTCTCTGTTTTCAGTTTCCAATAAAACAGGAAGAATGCACTGTCAGAGATTCTGGGACAACTGAGATAACATGAATGAAAATTGAGAATTATATAATAAGATACTGGTATTTGACTTCAGATTCATTAGGCAAACAAGGAAACAAAGCTGACCTGACAAACGGGGGAATTCTCAGAGTCTTCACTTTGGACTACGTTCTTTATGAGACTCAAAACAAGTCAATTTAATTCTCTGGATTTTTAATCACCTCCCCAAAGGGAAAGGAACATAAAGCTCTCTGAAGACCACCCACAACCATCCTGTATTCTTTGATTACAATAAAATGAGATGTTCATCCATTTTCTCTAAAAGAGGATTATTGAAAAATTCAATAGTAAGGACTTTATGAACTCATCTAAACTTCAGGAACAATAGGTCAGCAAATGCAGATGTGATTTTTATAAATGCTGACAGTCCAGAAGTTTCTTTAGAGCAAAGAACATGATCAGGAGAACAAGCAATTACTTTCAGCTTCTGTCTCCAGGTTTTTTCTTCATGAGAGGTAGGAACTTGGTCTTCAAGGCCAGTTTAGCCCTAAGCAGGAAAAGATGACTTTGACAAGTTCTCTTAGCAAAGATTAGAGATAATGGAAATTAAGACATAACTGGAACACACCTGAAACTAATACAACATAGATCAACTATTCTTCACTTAAAAAAAGTGTTTAAAAAAATTTTTTTAAAAGATTGTTCATATCAAAAGAGAGAGAGAGATAACTGGAGCATAAACATTAAAAAAAAATTCAAGCTTCTAGTTGAACTTTCCAGAGAAGGACATCACATTGTATCATAATCTAGGAAGTATTTGAACTTCTCTGTCCATACTCCATGTGCATACACATACGTATATTAAAAGACTCAGACCCTGGTTACTTTAGTGAGCAGCAGACATGTCTAGCATTTGGCCAGAATGGCCACCAGGCCACCAGCATGCCTGATGACTACAGACAAATTAGATATTATAGTTTTGTCCAGGGGTCAGAAAACTTTGCTATGAAGGGTCAAATAGTAAATAGTTTAGACTTTACAGTCCATGTGTGCCTTTTGCAACTATTTAACCCTGCTTTTGGAGAAGGAAATGGCAACCCACTCTAGTATTCTTGCCTAGAAAATTCCATGGACAAAGGAGCCTGGTGAGCTACAGTTGATGGGGTTGCAAAGAGTCAGATATGACTGAGCAACTAACACACACACACACGACCCTGCTATTATGGTACAAAAGCAGCTGTAGATATGTAAAAAAATGAGTGTGGCTGTTTTTCAATCAAACTTCATTTATAGAAACAGGTAGAAGGTTGGATGTGGCCCACAGTTCATAGTTTGCCAATTCCTGATCTATACCCCTGAACCTTGGAGTGGATTAGAGGGGCTCTAAGGATTGACTCCTGCATTATTGAGCAATATAGCTGAATTCTAAGGACTCTAAGAAGGTCAAAAAGATCTTAGAAGGATATAAGAAGGTGTATATAGATGACTAGCATTTCTAGGAGATCAAAGGTGTGCCAAACCTAATCTGCTTGTCCAAAATGGAAGCTACTGAAGTTTGGATAGAATCCCAGCAATATGAGGCAGAGCTGGATTCTGAACTGGTTCTGGGACTCCCAGAGAAACTGGACTTGCATGGTATCCAAGAGTACATGATAGGGGTGTTTGCTAATTAGGAACATGATGTTCAGGGCTGGTGGAGCTAGAAAGGTTAGTCAAAGTGTAATAAGGAAGAGTCAATTTTGACTCTTCTATGCTGGATTTGTTTCTTGGACTTTAACCCTTGTTTTTTTCTTTTTTGCCACTTTTGTTATTACAATCATACATAATGGCCTGCTTCAGTGAACCCTGTCCCCTCTGTCTGGCCTTTAAAGTGTCTTTTTTAGCTTACAGAGAGATCATTTGACCCTGGCTACCTGTAAATCACTGCAAGAAACTAACACATCCCCTGCCTAAGGTTTGCCATCCTAGAAGATATCTGCAAGAATCAAATGGTCTTTTAACTTTGTTTCCTTATCTCCCCCCATCTTTGATCCATAAAAGAACCTGGTATCCAGTCCCCGACAAGATGGTTATTTTGAGACATTAGTCTTCCATCTTCTCGGTCAGCCAGCTTTCCAAATAAAGTTATATTCCTTGCTTCAACACCTTGTTTCTTGGATTCACTGGCTCCACATGCAACAAGCAGAGCAAGCTTGAGTTCAGTAACAAAAGTTCAAGAGGCCATTTCAGGGGGGCAAATGGTAGCCTTAACTTCAGTTGAGAGTGTTATAGTTATTTTAGGCAAGTTACTGTTATTTTCTCAGTCATTGATTGTTTTTCTAATTGATTAGAAAGAAAAATTTAAAGCTAATTTTTGTTTCTTTCACGGGCTGAGCAGCACAGTATGGACTCTTAGCAGCACAGAATCTTAGTTCCCCAACCAGGGATTGAACCTGTGCTCTGTGCAGTAGGGGACTTTTCAGGTGGCACAGTGGTAAAGAATCTGCCTGCCAAGTAGGAGACGCAGGTTTGATCCTTGGGTCAGGAAGATCCCCTGGAGAAGGGAATGGCTACCCACTCTAGTATTCTTGCCTGGGAAATTCCATGGACGGAGGAGCTCAGTGGGCTACAGTCCATGGGGCTGCAGAGNGTTTGATCCTTGGGTCAGGAAGATCCCCTGGAGAAGGGAATGGCTACCCACTCTAGTATTCTTGCCTGGGAAATTCCATGGACGGAGGAGCTCAGTGGGCTACAGTCCATGGGGCTGCAGAGTTGGCTATGACTTAGCAACTAAACAACAGCAACAAACAACCCCTGCAGTGGAAGCACAGTCTTAACAACTGAACCACCAGGAAAGTCCCTTGAGTTAAATTTTTAAAAACATGTACGTGACTGGCAATAGACACTGCCAATCATGGAATAAATAACAATTTTAGTCAATAATCAAGAACTTATTACCAGTTTATGGAAAAGACTACTAAAAGGGGATTCCTTGGGAGGAAGTAAATTGAATCCAGAAAGGAAGAATGAAATAAAGATGGAAGAGTTTTTTAAAGTGATAAACATGTGAATAAATCTAACAGAAAAAAAAAGATGATGTGATGTGATTGGGAGTGACTGAGGGTGCGGGCAGTTTTTTATGACTGAGTAGCCAGTGAAGAATTTTCTGAAGGAGTGACATTTAAATTGAGAGCTGAATGACAAGGAACCAGCCATGCCAAGATCTGAAAGAAGCATACCAAACAGAGTGAACAGCTGATAAAAAGGGAATTAGGCTTGGCATGTTTGAAGAACAGAAAGAAAACTCCTATTGGGAGAAGTTCATGAGCAATGTGGTGAGTAAGAGACAGGTTATACCAGTAGTTAGAGGTCAGATTATGTAGGGACTTCTTTCACTGGGCTGAAACAATGCTATTTGCATTAAAAAAAAAAAAAAA
>SJYV01030848.1:290311-322149 GCA_006410875.1 Neotragus pygmaeus
AGGAAGGCCTGGCGTGCTGCGATTCATGGGGTCACAAAGAGTCGGACATGACTGAGCAACTGAACTGATTGACTGACTGACCTATAAAGAACTAATACATTGTAGAAGTTATGATTGGCCTATATGCAAGCAAACCTTTGACAATATAAGCTGTTTAGCAAGAAGTCTGCCATGCCAAGGGTCCAGGCAATCCTCACCCCCACATGCGATGGCCATGCAGCCGAAGTAGAGAATCTCATTTCACCAAACAGAAGCCAAATTATTCCTTGACTCTGCCTTTCAGGATGTGGATAAACACACCATGACCATACTTAATGAGGAGTAAAGACATTTACTGATTTTCATGAACCATTTGCCATTCTGTCACAGGTAACTCCAGCCATGTACTGTTTAAATTGCTTCTTTTCTAAATGAAACAGCAACCTTCAATACATGTGTTTTATTACTACTGGAGTACAATATTCTATCATCTACTTTCAGCTACCAATGACAAGACTATTCTTCCCAGGGATGTATTACCACTATTCTACTTGCTTTGTTATTACATGGATTTAAGGAAAATAGTAACTTCTTAGCATTTTGACAACTAGTTGCAGGCATGTATAAAAAGCTTGTTTTAGCAAAGAATATATATAAAATTTCCTGGCATTTTGCTAGAAGAAATGAAGGTACTAAAGGCTGATTTTTATTTACATTTTTCTAAAGAAAAGCTGACGAGACACCCTGTCCTGAACCAGAGTTTTCTGTCTTTGCTGGGAGAAAGCCAGACCCGGGAGAGAAGGCTCACTGTGAATCAAGAGGCAGGAAGACTCAGAATCAGATGAATGGAATACTCAGGCCCTATCTTTTAAGAGTAAAAAGGGCAGGGGATACAAGGAAATCATCCCATTTGTTACAAACCTGGATAACAGTTCCTTGTTCTTATTGGAAGTACATTCAGTTTGCTTAAATACAAAGGAGAAAGAAAAAAACCATACACTTCCTAAACATAAATGTTTATGCGAGTGATTACAAGTTAAAGTATGAAAGTTTTGCTTGATTCTATGCACATTAACAATGCAACGTTATAGGAAGAGTAAAAACTCTAGAGTGCGACAGATCAGGGTTTGAATTCTGGGCTCTGACACCTGCTAGGTGAGTGAATCTGGCCAATTCTTAGTTTCTCTGATTTTCAGCCTATAGGGCTATTACAAGGATTTCATATAAATATTTGGGATATGACTTATAAAGGGGAGGTGATCGACAGACAGGTATTCAAGTATTAAAGCAAACCTGATGCTTAGATAACTGGTATGCGTGTGCAGTTTGCCTAGTTGGATTGAGAGTTATACCACTTGGTCTCAATCTCAAAAACTAACTTCTCTTATTTCGCCTACATGTTAAAAAACTATAAACTGCTTGCCGTTTCCCCAACCTTTCCAGGGCACATGAAGTAGGACAGAAAAAGACAGAAGTAAAAACAACAAATATTCCCCTAAAAAATCATCCATATAGACATAACACCTTACTGAAAGCAAAAAAAAAAAATTGCTTAAAGAGTTTGATTTCACTTACAGTGAAGTTAAGAATAGTATCACCATTTATTCATTTGATCTTGTTTCTTCCTCATACTACCATAGCATTTCAAAGCAACATATTATTTATTGCTAGTAAAGCATTACAAATTTGTTTTTCTATGTTAAATTTCCTCTGTATTTACCAGAATAAAGCAGGCTACTTTAGCTAAAGATTCAGGGCCATAAAACTTGTCCAGTGCAATACGATCATTTTAATAATATTCTACTCTTGGAATGCAGTTATAAAGATAGATGATGGCCCCTGAGTGCTAGTTACAAAACAAAAATAGCTCTCATACAACCTTAAAGATGCAAAAAACTCAGCAACTGAAAATGTTTTAAAAAATTCCTATATTCCACAAGCCGATTTTACATACCTGAGAATTTTCTTAGGAATCTGTGATGGAGATGAATGACTCCTTTTCTTCTTCTCCGAGTTCTGTAGTGACCCCTCCTCTGCTCCACCCTTCTCTGTGACTGCTGACTGCTCTGCTCTGGCTTTGCCCTGATCCATGTTGAGCTGGCCTTGGGCAGGGTCGCACCTGTACATGAAGACAATGGCTGGCTTCTCGTTGGGGTCTCCTTTTGCCTCTGTGAACCAGTGATGGCGCTGAACTGGAGGAGGTGGCAGCATGTGGATGACTGTTCCATCCAGGCCCACCAGTTTCCCTTTCTCTCGGTCTTTCTCTTTGTCGTCCTCCTCGTCTGTTTTCCGGCGGCGGAAGAAACTTTTAAATGAGATCCAGCGTTTAGGTTTTGCGTCAGCTGCCCGCCTGCTGCCTTCAGAGTGCAAAACGGATTCAGCTTCCGTTGACCTGGTCGGGCTGGTTGGCTTGGTCCAGTTGGTGAAATGCCTCTGCAAAAGGTTACTTGCATGGTAAGGGGAGGAAGTCGAGCGTGGTGGGGGAAAAGGGGCTGGTGGATCGCTTTGGGGGTTCGTCACTAATTTGGAGGGAGGGGTGGTGACTGGCTTTGTGAGTGGATCTTTCTGTGCTTTGGTGGTAGGACTTTCTGTGGTCTGAGGTGCTTCAGCCTCAGCGCTGGGCTGGGACATGAAGAGAGATTTGGGGCGCACCGGTGTACCCTTGGGTGTAGTCTTAGCAGCACCGGCATCGGGAGGAACTGCATAAAGCTCTTCCACACTGCAAGCTTTAGAGCCAGACTGGGGCATTTCTGGAGGAGACTGCGGGGGCTGGATAGAAGCCACAATCTGAGAAAGCACGGTGCTGGCTTTCTCTCGGGTGCTACTGCTACTGCCCACCACCTGAAGCTCCTGAGTGCTTTCTGTTTTGGCCACAGGTTCTTGAGTGGTTCTCTGGAGCTTTGTTGGAGAGCTGTGGTTGGAACTGTAGCTTCTCTGTGGTGAAGACTGACTTCGGTTAAGACAGCTGTTAAACTCCTGAACCTTCTGAGCCACTGAGCCCCTTTTGCGCTCTGTGCTGTTGGAAAACCCTTTAGCTTGGGGACATTCGGTGGGTTTGCCAGTAGTGTTATCAGACGCTTTGCTTTCAGTCTCTATTTCTTCATAAGTGTGGCTTATTACACTTGTGGTTTTCTCCTTCACTGAAAGTTCTCCACTGGTTCCGAGAAAACTCTTGTAAATGGCTAGATTGTCATACGCATTTGGATTGATTACAATGGGAACTTTGATAGCATTTTTGGAACTCCGAGCATAAGTTGGCTCATCATGAATGATAATTGGAAAAGGTGGCATACCGGCATTGTTATAACTGTTAAATTTTATTTCAGACAAATTGGGTGACTTCACAGGGATGGTTTTGGAGGAAACATTTGTAGCTGTGGGTGAAGTAGGTGCTGATTTGTGACAGATTTTCCTTGGAGGGACATTCGGTCCAGTCCCACTGCTGATTAATTCAACCTTAGGTATCTTCTGTCGTGGACTGGTGCTGGAAGTCCATACTTCCTGGTAGCGGATGGCGCTGGATTTTTGGAAATGGGCACTTATGTGTCCTGATGTCAGTGCAGGTGATGTCACCGGAGAGTTTGGAGTAGAAGATGCGCTTTTAGCCTTGGGACTGTTAGCACGGCCCTCAGGGTGCTCACCGGCCATGGCTGCCGACACATCCACGACAGTGTACGGCTTGCACAAAGGCTGCTCCAGACTGACAACTCGGTAGGGCTTTGCTTGCTCTTCCACAGGAACCAGGTTTATGGTCACTGCTTGCCCAGCAATATCTGTAGAGGCTTTACCTTCTGGCTTCTCAGTCTGTACAGCGATCTTGCCATCCTTCTCTTCTAATCGGAGAGCAAGGACTGCTTTGTGTGTCTCTGGAACTTTTACCGAGCTTTTAGAGGCTTGTGAGGAGTCCTTCTCCTGATCATTACCAGAGAGGCTTTCAAAATCGGGCTCACTTTCCTTCACGTCCTTAGAATCTCCCGGGTTACCAGGAGCAATTCCCCCATTACAGATCTTCTGGGATGAACTGCTGGCTGTCTCAGAATGTGATTCTTCTGTTAAAGAGGAATCTGGGGATGTGGAGTCAGATGACACCATGCTCTGAGTGCTTCCTGGTCCATAGGAGACCACAGAGTTCTCTTCATAACCATTCAGGATTTCATCATAACTGTCATCATAGTCTACAGCACAGATTCTTTGCAGAGATTTATTTCGCAGGGGGACGGTATTCCATTTTTTGTCCACAAAGAATCGCACAGGAGACAAAGTGTTTGCCCGAAAGTTGGCAAAGCGAGGTTGCCCTCTCATGCGAATCTCCATGGCCAGCAGTTCTTCATCACTCTCATCCCAGCTCTCATGCTCCTCCTCCATGTTACTCAAAAGTACATCTTCCTCACTCTCTTCACCACTAGAAAACTCGGGGTAACAGAATCGACCCCCTTCATTACTGATCACTTCTGTGCTCCCACTCAGAATAACATGCTTGCCCTGAGTATCCTTCATCCCGCCCATCATGCAACTTGGTGGAAGCTTTCTTTCCAGAGATCGTTTATAGCAATCATTTATTCTTCCTAAGAATGTCTCTCTGGAGTTAGTCTCATTTTCTTTTACTTGAGGGGTGGTATCCAAGCCTGCTATCTCCTTTAACACCTCAGTTAGTCCATTATTGTTATTTGAAATCTTCTTTGCACTATCGTTATTCCCATAAGGCTTAGGGACATGGCTAAATCCTTCAACATCATCTTCATTATTATTATTAAGTGGTTTCTGATTCAAGGCCATCCTGTTTCGGTTCCATCCTATGACGACAGGTTTATTCTCACAGTGTTCTTGTATACTAAGCTCACCACACACACTTTGCCCATCTGCCACCATCATAGTGGGCTTCACAGCGATAGTGGGTTTTTTAGCCACAGGAGGCCGGAAGTTTCCAGTGTTCCTGATACGGTGGTTGTTACTGTGGTTGGCATTAGTTTTATTGCCATGGGTGATGGGTGCCTTCTCAGGGTCTGGGGGTAGCTGGTGTAAACTTTTAGGTTTAAAACAGTTCTTGCATTCACCAGGTTTCCAAACGTGTTCAGTAAAGGTATTACAAGCAGACATTTTTAAAAATAGAACTTCACAGACAATGCTCTCCTTTCAGTGCATGGCAAAACTTTCATCTGTTAGTTTTCACCTCCCCTGTGTTCTTTAGCAGCTCTTCTAAGTGTGATCAACCTGATGGCGGAAGGGGGAGAGAAGAAGAAAATCTGAATGGAAAAGGTATTATGACGTTTATTATGATGAATAATTAAAAAATACTGGCTCCAACTTTCCTTAAATCAAAAGACTGAGAAATAAACCAATTTGGGCAGTTTATGAACTCTCTTTAGTTAATTAGCATTTTGAAATGCTAGTTTTTAAACCATAATTTTATGCATTCTCACTGAACCAAGTATATATAATATTTCATTTGATGTCTCTGTGACAGTGATACTGTGAGCTTCCCCTCCTGGAAATGAAACCATTCTTTCTGTTATCCTCCAACCTAAAACTTCTTAGTCCATTGTGGGTTCCTCTTCTTCTGCCTACCCTTTATGTTTGGATACCTCATAGACTCCTCAAACACAATGCATCCAGGACTAATCGTTTGGTCACCTATTTTCTCAACTATTAAGATGCTTTTATACTCTAACCAGCCCTCCTCTGCCCTCCAGGCCACCTTCTTCCTCTGTCTTTATCCTAATTCAGCTACTGTCACTATCATCTACCTAGATAGCTAAGCTTCAACCTCCAGATCATTCTTGACACCTCTCCCCTCACGTCTAACTACACATCCTAAATCCTTTTGTAAATTAGTCTTGCCAACTTTATCTATTACATTTCACTGGCACTCCTTCCTATTACCAGACACTGCTGGTAGTTCAGATACTCACCATCTTTTGCCTAGATTCCTGCAATAGGTTGTTAACTGATCTCCATGCCAGTAGCCTCACCCCATCCCAATCTAACCCCTCTACCTTTGTTACTCAAACTGTGGGCCTTAGTAGAGCAGTATCAGCATCATCTTGAAGGCTGTTAGAAATGTAGTATCTAAAGTCCAGTCCCAGTCCTACTGCATCAGAATTTGCATTTAGTGAATTCTCAAGTGACTCCACCATCCTCTACTACTATCAGATTTTTTTTTCTATAATGCTAATATGATCACCATATTACCTAGCTTAACTATTCTGTGGTTCAATATTACCTAATGCATTGGCTCCAAAAATGTCAGATAGGGGTTGCCAGATGGTAAGAACCACCTGGGGAAACCCCCAAGTCAGTCTCTTAGGGAAGAGACCTTTAAACAAGGTCTCCAGGTAATTCTAGGTACACTGAGGTGTTGGAACCTCTGAGTTACAGGATGAAATACAAGTCTCTTAAGTATTTAGGATATAGTCCTTGCCTCCCTTCTAGCCTTATGTCTTAAAAATCAACTAGTCTTTTCAAACTCTAAATCCCAGTGGGCTACTCATTTCTCCTTGGTACCATCAAAGTCACTTAGACATATCTCCATGAACAAGCACTTTCACTTTTAATTGTCTATTTTCTCATTAGTTTTTGAACTTTTTAAAGCCTGCGCTATATCTTATTCATTTCTCTACGTCTAATGTAAGGAGTTGGATGGGCTTCCCTGGTGGTTCAGTGGTAAAGAATCTGCCTGCCAAAACAGGAGACACAGGTTTGATCCCTGGGTCAGGAAGATCTCCTGGAGAAGAAATGGCAACCCACTCCAGTATTCTTCCTGGGAAATTCCATGGACAGAGGAGCCTAGTGGGCTACATTTCATGGGCTCACAGAGAGTTAAGACATGACTTAGTAACTAAACAACAACAGCAAGGAGCTGGATAAACACTGGTTGATTAAATGTGCTAGTTTGAGGCTTATCTTAAAAAAAAAATCTTGTGGCTCTCTCTCTTTCTTGTCTCTCTCTTTGGCACAGTGCTACAGACCTTCCTACTACAATCTTACATTTCCACTTTGGATATTATAATAAAGCTGGCAGTGGGCATGTACATGTAAGAACTATTTTAATAGATGGAAAGTTTAACTTCATTCATGGACAATGACAGTGACCAGTGTCTTTTGTCAAGTTTCAGCACGTTTATAAGAAAGGAAAGAACATTTTCTTTAGCTAATATATACAAAGCTACATCCCTTGTAAACAACACTCACAGAGCACTCTGCCTCAGTGGAAGAAATGCAGACAAAGATCAAAGAATTCCACACAGAGAGTCCAATGACTTGGCCAAAATATAAGTTCATTCTTTGCTGGAGATCATGGAATGTCTTTTTTCAATAAAGTTAAAATATATTTTTCAAGTGTTTGTTTGAAAGTATTTATTTACTCTTTCAAATGTTCTAAAAGTTATATACTTTAGTTGATAAAACCATTTCTTGCTATTCTTAGACTGAAACATTTTGAGCAAGGGGAAGAATGGCATAAAATTAGGCTGAAAAAGAGAGCAGGGTCCAGATCACATGGGGCCTTTTATAGCCTTTTAAAGTATAGAGTTTCCTAAGGGCAGTGGGAACCCACCAAAGGGTTTTAAACAAGGAAACAAGATGACATAATCTACATTTTAAAAAGACAGCTTTGACCAAAAAACCTGAAATACTTAGGTATAATTACTAGAACTCTAGTAATTCTAGTATAGTATGTGCAAAATCTATATGCAAAAAACTAAAAGACTGATTAAAGAGATCAAAGATCTAAATAAATAGAGAAATACATCAAGTTCTCTCAGTGTTGTTAAGATGTCAATTCTCCCCAAGTTCCTCTGCAGATTCAATGTAATTCCAACCAAAATCTGAGAGGATTTTTTTGTAGAAATCATCAAGTTGATTCTAAAATGTATATAAGAAGGCCAAGAAACTAAAATACCCAGAAATAATTTCAGAAAAGAACAAAGTTGCAGGACTCATATTACCAGATTTTAAGACTTTTAAGCTATAGTAATCCTGACAAGGTAGAACAGGCAAAAGGCTAGAAATATGTCTAGATGAGAGAAATGGGATAAACAAATTACAACCCATAGGGCAAATCTAGTCTATTGCATGTTTTTGTATGCTCATAAGCTAAAGATGTTTTCAAAATTGTTAAATGGTTGAAAAAAATTAAAAAGTATTTTGTGACAAGTCAAAATTATATGAAATTCAGATTTCAGTGCCCATAAATGAAGTTTTATTGGCACATAGCCAGGTCCAATTGTTTGCATATTGTCTACCCTTATGGCAGAAAGTGAAGAGGAACTAAACAGCCTCTTGATGAAAGTGAAAAAGCTGGCTTAAAACTTAACATTCAAAAAAAACGAATCATGGCATGTCCCATCACTTCATGGCAAATAGATGGGGAAACAATGGAAACAATGACAGGCTTTATTTTTTTGGGCTTCAAAATCACTGTAGATAGTGACTAAAGCCATGAAATTAACAGACCTTTGCTCCTTGGAAGAGCTTTCTCCTATGACCAACCTAGACAGTATATTAAAAAGCATATAAAAAGCATATTACTTTGCCGACAAATGTCCATCTAGTCAAAGCTATGGTTTTTCCAGTAGTCATGTATGATGTGAGACCTGGACCATAAAGAAAGCTGAGCACCAAAGAATTGGTGCTTTTGAACTGTGGCGTTGGAGAAGACTCTTGAGAGTCCCTTGGACTGCAAGGAAATAAAATCAATCAATCCTAAAGGAAATCAGTCTTGAATATTCATTGGAAGGACTGATGCTGAAGCTTCAATATTTGNAAGAAAGCTGAGCACCAAAGAATTGGTGCTTTTGAACTGTGGCGTTGGAGAAGACTCTTGAGAGTCCCTTGGACTGCAAGGAAATAAAATCAATCAATCCTAAAGGAAATCAGTCTTGAATATTCATTGGAAGGACTGATGCTGAAGCTTCAATATTTGGCCACCTGATGTGAAGAACTGACTCATTGGAAAAGACCCTGATGCTGGGAAAGATTGAAGGTAGGAGGAGAAGGGGACAACAGAGGATGAGATGATTGGATGGCATCACAGACTCGATGGCCATGAGTTTGAACAAGCTGCGGGAGTTGGTGATGGATAGGGAGGTCTGGCATGCTTCAGTCCATGGGGTTGCAAACAGTCGGACACGATTGAGTGACTGGACTGAACTGTACTGATGGTGGTTTTTGTGCTACAATGGAGAACTGAGTAGTTATGACAGACCATGTAGCACCCTCATCACTTTGCAGTACTTTTCAGCACTCCCTAAATTTCATTTCCACTGCCACATGAATCACTTATATGAAAAACATTTTCAAAGATAAAAATATGTGAAATTTCATTACAGATATGCATCAATAAATAAATATTTGTAATCAACTTTGATGACAGGAAACATTCTCAACCTGAATGAAGCAAAATTAATCATTGTTGATCTTAGCACAAACTATTTATGCCTCTCCTAAAACAGAATTTCATTCTTTTTATTAAGTACAGCTGTCTTACAATAAAAAAAAAAAAAACCATCCTCAATTTTTGCATTTTGAATTTTGTAATGAAATTCACGGTAATGTATTTTCTTTCTTGTTATACAAGTGCCTACATAACAATATCTTGGTTTCTGCTTTTTCACCTGCAAAACCTAAAATATTTATGATTTGGTTCTTTAAAGAAAAAGGTTACTGATCCTGGATATAGATCAGAACAGACATAGAAGAGAATTGAGACCAGAAATAGATCCACACAAATATAGTTAATTGACTTTTGATAAAAATGAAAAGGATACCTTTCAACAAATGTGTTAAAAACTGGATATCCATAGGCAAAAAAATGAACCTTAATCCATAGTCACACCTCACACACAAAAATGAATTCAAAAGGAATCACAGATTTAAGTATAAAATGTAAAGCTACAGAACTTTTGAAAGCAAATATAGGAAAAATTCTTTGCAACTTTGGTATAAGAAGAGTTCTTAGATAAAACACTAAATGCATGATCCATAGCGAAAAAACTGATAATTTAGTGTTTACTACAATTGTTTTGACAATTCTAGTAAATTGATAAGAGACACTGATAAAAGAATGAAAAGACAAGCCACAGATAAGAAATTTTTTGCAATGTTCATATTTGACAAAGGACTTTGTATCCAGAATATACAAAGAACTTTCAAAATTCAAGAAAACAAATCCAATAAAAATAAATGCAAAAGATTTGAGCAGATACTCCAGCAAAGGTAAATGGATTGCATATAAACATGGGAAAGATGTTAAATATCATTAGTCATACAGATACAAATTAAAACTACAGTAAGTACTGCCATACATCTATTAGAATAACTAAAATAAGTTAAAACCAAAAACTGGGGTTAAGGAGGATGTGATATGGAGCAATTGAGATTCTTACCCAGTGCTAGTGGGAATGCTAATAGTTCAGTCACTTCAGAAAACAGTTTGGCAGTTTCTTATAAAGTTAAACATAAACTTCCCAGGTAACCCAGTGATTACATTTCCAGGTATGAAAACTTGTGTTTACACTAAACACTGTATGCAAAGGTTAACAGGTAAAAACTGAAAACAATCCAAATATTGTATGGTGGTGGTTATATGCTTGCATGCATTTGTCACAACTCATAGAACTGTATACTTTAAAAAAAGGCATTTTACTATATATAAATCAAACCTCAATAAATCTGACTTAAAAAAAATAAAAGACAGTTCTGGCTGCTGTATAGAGAATGGACTGGGGGAGAATAGTACAAAAGGCCAGGAGACTATTTAAAGAGCAGTTGTGGGCAAAATAAGATATGGCAAGGACCTGTATGAGGATGTAGCTTCAGGGAAAGTGGATAAAAGTATATGATGAAACCCTGGATTTTAGACATTGAGGTTTTAGGTTTATGTATTCAAGTGATTTGTGGGGCCATTTATTGAGACAGATGATTCTGGAGGAGGTATAACATTTGGAGGGAAGATTACGAGTCCATATTTTGTTAGCCTGCACACTACAGAGCAAGCAGTTGAATTCAGAAGTCTGGGACACAAGGGAATTCTGCTGTTCTTGTCTGTTTGGGAACTACTAGCACAGGAATAGCTAGGCCAAAAAGAAAACAGAGTGAGCTTGGGAGGCAGCCTTGGTGGGTGAACCAGGGAGAAGAGGATATCCCCAAAGTAAACTCAAAAATAACAGCCCTAAGTGTAATGATATAGAAGCCAGATGAGATTTCATTGTGTGTACTTCAAATGGTGCTGAGAGATAACAGAGAATGAGAACTTGAATGTGTCTACTGGACTTGGCACTGTGAGCTCACTGGTGATCTCAGCCCAGATTATTCTGGTGCAGTGGCAGGGATGGAAAGCAGACTGTGGTGAGTCGAAGAGGGATGAGAGAGAGTAATTTTAGATAACTTTTTGGCAAAGTTTAAGTGGGAGGTAGAAGTAAGAGCGGGGAGTATGAGGGAGAGGGTCTCGAAAAGATTTCCTTATTTTAATATGGCAAAAACTAGATCATGTTGACTACAAATACTGGAAACAGACACAGGGGAGTGTGAGAAGCTGAAAAGAGAAAAAAAAGGGGGAAGATATTAATAATTACAAACCTTAGAATGTTAAAATTGAGCAGGCCCTTAGTCCAATTCTTCTCTTTTATTGACAAGGGAAAATGAAGCCCAGAAAAGGCCACACAAATGAATGAGAAAGACTGAGAACAGCAACTCAAGGCTATAGCTACCTATAAGGATGTTCTGTTTTTAAATTACTTTTTTCTTTTGTAATATAAAATATGTTTTTTTCTTATGTATGCTCACTGTGAAAACTCAGAAAAGCACAAAGAAAATGAAATAATGCATAATCCTATTATTCAGAAGTGACTTCTATTAGCAGTTTGTGGACGTTCCTTTCAGTTATCAAGAATCTTAAAAAAAAAATTCCTGTCTACTTAGCCTATATGGTACTGATGACAAAGAATAAGGCATCCCAGCCTAATATCTTGTTAACCAAGTTAAACCCACTGATGAAAGAGAGGAATTAAATTTTCTCTTTGTAAGTAGCAGAGTATATTTTCTTTTTCCAAGGCTGGTAGACAGATAGTAAAAATAATTCTCCATTTTGAGTGCACATAAGTTAATTCAGTCAAGAGATGCTGCTGAGTTGATTAGCAGCTATCACATTATCAACAGGATAGACAAATGAGATTCACCAGGAACACAATCAGCTTATGTCAGTGCTGTGTGCAATAGAAACCCATCAATAAAACTGAAGCCTTGGATTTGGCATTCTAAGTTCTGCGTACATCTGTATTCAATCTTATAAAACCGAGATGAACCAAGCAAACACCTTTAGCTAGCACCAGATGGAGCTGCTGTCTAAGTCACAAAGCCTTAACTATGAGGGTTTCATTTTTCAACACTAATTATGTTTGGAGACAAAGATGTGCACTTAAACACACTGTCAAAACTATTTTAACTTATAACAGGCTCTTAAAAAGAGAAGCTACACCAGTTGTAGCTCTATCCAAAGAGCAGTCTTTGGGCTTTACTGCCTTTGTGAAATGACTTCAATGGCAATCAATAACTAGCAGCTTTGTCTGCTCAACACTGACACCTCCAAAATGGGAAACTCTAGCCACCAAAGTCATGCTCGAGAAATAAAAAATCTGTCTCCTGAGGCACTTAAGCAAGGATATATGACAGTCTACCCTAGTGTCTCCTATTTATTTGGCAAAACAGGTCAGCTATGGAGTATCAAATGGAACGTTGGATAAGGAAAAACTCATTGGCCTCCACATCCCTTATAATCTCAAAGCAAATCCTGCAGATGAAATGCTCAATGAGAAAGTGTAATGGCTGAAGTTGCCCCTAGGAGCTAGCCAGGATTCCATGATCTAAAATCTGATTTAATATTTGACAGTTTTCAAGGCCAAAACCCTTCAGGCTGTAGATGAAGCTGTTCATGGGTAGCTTATTTCACTTCTAGTCATGACAGCTTTTAAAGAATCTATTACTGTTTTTTACTCTCTCTACTGCTATACAGTCAATGACATAATTAGTTTGCTTATAGTCCAACTGTTTCAAGCAGATTTGATACAAGACAGCCAAATCCACACAGGATCTCAAAGTTGGAATAGACAGGCCCACAGAAACAGTCAGAGCTCCCCAAGCTAGATGCAACTTCCAAGTCAGTGAAGAAGGTGAGAGCGTCCTGGTGGTATATTAAATACCATAATCACAGTATTTCCTAAAGGCATCCAAGGAGAATCTGTTAATAAATGAGGATGGAGAATGGACTGCTCAGCTCCTTCCCCAATCCTGTGACTCCCAGAGCCCATTATCGCTCTTCCTAAAACCTGTCATACTGTCAAAGGGGCAGCATCAAGAATTCTCACTGTTTTACATGGGCTTTTAAGGATACTCTTAGCTGAGAAACTATTGCTTATATGTCATCCAACACATTACTGTAGTCCAGCTCCAGGCTACTAAAGTAAAATTTACAAGCCAAGGTTCCCGTTAGGCTTTTGTAATGGAACTAGTGGGTCACTTAAATAAAAAAGGAAAGGAAAATGTGACAAGTATCCCCACGTCATTGTTTCCAACCTTTTTTCCTTCCACAGTGAAAAATGCTGACCAGTACCTCAATCAGCTGCCAAACTCTTCAGTGTTTGACTACAAGGGTGGGGAGAGGAAGTGAAAGCAAAGCTGCAGGAAAAGGCTTTGTAGGAGATAAAACATAGCCTGAATTTGGCACATAAATGGAAATTCCATGAATAAAAAGGAACCTTCTTAATTTGAGATTTGACCAAAGGGGGCAAAAAAAATCACAGTTCTGTGCTAATGATAAGAATAGGCAAGCTCTTAAGACTTAAGGTTCTTCTATCTAAAGAAGAAACCAAGGTAAGACCTACTTAATTTAGAAAACTTAACTAAAAAGCTGTGCTAAAAGGAGGAAGACCACTCACTTCCAGTTGTTCTAACCACCAGTTTTTTTCTAACAATCTACTGTTCCTGTCACATGGTGGTCATCTCAGGATAAGAATTGTGCAACAGCAGATGCTGTAAAGAGGCACTGCTTAAAAAAAAAAAAAGAGGCACTGCTAAGGCCCCGACACATTTTGCAGTTCAAATTCTTTGATGAACCAGTTAAATAATAATAATATTATTATTATAAATTAGGTAACAGCTAGTTATAAGATTATAATTTCCAAAATGGTAACTGAACCCACTTCAGACCCCTATGTAAGAAGGTATGCATCAGAGAGCAGGTGAAAATGTAATCTAATAACAGTCAAGGACTCCACAGTATTTTTCACTTCTACTCTACTCACAAATGATTCTCTCTGCTTGGAATGTATATTCTCTAATGACATTCCATTTGGCAACAGCCTGTTTACCCTTCAAGACCCAGTTCAAAATTTACCTGTGATGAAGCTTTACCTAACTCCCTAAATACCTTTATTGTAAGACCATGTTATATTATACAGGTCCCCAAAAGGCAGGGCTGTGTCTTTTTCATCTCTAGATCTCTTGGATTGCTTGGAATATAGCAGATACTAAATAAGTGCTTCCTGAATAAAAGCAAATTTAGCCAGCTAATGCTGGGCACCATTTAAAGGTCTTTACCCATGAAAACTCTTAATTCTCATAAAACTCTATGATGTGCATAGCACCACATCACTGATTAAAGAAACTGAGACTTGTCCAAGGTCACATAGCTAACATGGCAGAGCCAGAATGGATGAATGCATGCACATATAAATGGTAGAGTTCAGCTACCTATGGTATTTGGAGGCTGCTTTAAATGTAAGCATGGTGGTGCCTGAAAAACAGTTCACTCAGCCACAGCAGCACTGCTTATCACAGTGGAATTCCATCTTGAGCAAAGCAGTGTTAGAAGCAGGCACACCCCCACCATCCCCAGCTCACTCCTGAGATTGCAGGGTGCACGTACTCACTGCAGAGCAAGTTAGGAGTAAAACTAAGAGCAAAATAGCTACCTGGGCTGCCCCAAAGGTGGTGCTTTTTTTTTTTCCTTTTTTGTACTTCAGAGTATTAGAGTGAATGTTCTGAGGGAAATTAAGTATGCTCTTTGATCTAGCCCAGCCTGAGTCAGGAACCATCCTTATTTGGAAGGGTTGATGAAGTGGCTGATTGAGAGCAATTGGTGAGACGCTGTTAGAAGCACCTTACTGAATTCTTCTCCACTGCTGTCAACTGTCAGATGAAGAAAGCGAGACTGCAGACTAATTGAGATGTGAAAAGATAGGTGATCTCTGGTTTGAAAGAAGGGAATAACAAAGAGGGAAAATGAGGAAGTGAAAGAGTCAAAGGTAAGAGAAAGAAGAAAAGGAGGGGAGAAAGAAGTTGGGAAGGAAAGAGACCCAAGAAAGAGCTGATTATTTTGAGAGAAATCCCACTTGAATGCTTACAACATAATCAGGGGAAGCGAAAATGTCCTTTGTTATCATGCTTCACTATTTCTGGAGGCTTTATTCTTTATTGTTTTGCATGACTTGAAAATTTGGTAGGATGCATTATTTTTCCAGTCAAACTAAAATTTACCTTTCCAGTTACAGAACAGAGTAACAGTACATTCCATAAGACATTTATAACTTGAAATTCTAAAGAGAAAAATACTTCTAAATTAATGAAAGTCTGAGTTATACTTTAAAGAAATATAAATTTATTGCTTTCAAAGAGTTATCATAGAGATATCATAATAAATTAGCTTAACAGTCTTTCCTGTTAGAAGTATTTGGAGGATTTTTCTAATAAATATATAAGAAATCAGTCAATCCTAAGGAAAATCAACCCTGAATACACATTGGAAGGACTGATGCTGAAGCTGAAGCTCCACCTGATGCAAACAGCCGACTCACTGGAAAAGACTCTGATCCTGGGAAAGATTGAAGGCAGAAGGAGAAGAGGGTGGCAGAGGATGAGATGGTTGGATGGCATCACCGATTAAATGGACATGAACTTGGAGAAAACTCCAGGAGATGGTGAGGGACAGGGAGGCCTGGCATGCTGCAGTCTATGGGGTCACAGAGTCAGATACAACTTAGCAACTGAACAACCACATAAATAAACAATGGCTTAAAATACATTAAGAGTATCAACCTGGGATCCAGGATGTATTTTCAGTGGTTTATGAGTTCAACATTCAGAAAACGAAGATCATGGCATCTGGTCCTATTACTTCATGGGGAAACAGTGGAAACAGTGTTAGACTTTATTTTGGGGGGCTCCAAAATCACTGCAGATGGTGACTGCAGCCATGAAATTAAAAGACGCTTGCTCTCTGGAAGAAAAGTTATGACCAACCTAAATAGCATATTGAAAAGCAGAGACATTACTTTGCCAACAAAAGTCCGTCTAGTCAAGGCTATGGTTTTTCCAGCGGTCATATATGGATGCAAGAGTTGGACTGTGAAGAAAGCTGAGTGCCAAAGATTTGATGCTTTTGAACTGTGGTGTTGGAGAAGACTCTTGAGAGTTCCTTGGACTGCAAGGAGATCCAACCAGTCCATTCTAAGGGAGATCAGCTCTGGGTGTTCTTTGGAAGGACTGATGCTGAAGCTGAAACTCCAGTACTTTGGCTACCTCATGCAAAGAGTTGACTCATTGGAAAAGACTCTGATGCTGGGAGATATTGGGGGCAGGAGGAAAAGGGGATGACAGAGGATGAGATGGCCAGATGGCATCACCAACTCAATGGACGTGAGTTTGAGTGAACTCCGGGAGATGGTANTGGTGAGGGACAGGGAGGCCTGGCATGCTGCAGTCTATGGGGTCACAGAGTCAGATACAACTTAGCAACTGAACAACCACATAAATAAACAATGGCTTAAAATACATTAAGAGTATCAACCTGGGATCCAGGATGTATTTTCAGTGGTTTATGAGTTCAACATTCAGAAAACGAAGATCATGGCATCTGGTCCTATTACTTCATGGGGAAACAGTGGAAACAGTGTTAGACTTTATTTTGGGGGGCTCCAAAATCACTGCAGATGGTGACTGCAGCCATGAAATTAAAAGACGCTTGCTCTCTGGAAGAAAAGTTATGACCAACCTAAATAGCATATTGAAAAGCAGAGACATTACTTTGCCAACAAAAGTCCGTCTAGTCAAGGCTATGGTTTTTCCAGCGGTCATATATGGATGCAAGAGTTGGACTGTGAAGAAAGCTGAGTGCCAAAGATTTGATGCTTTTGAACTGTGGTGTTGGAGAAGACTCTTGAGAGTTCCTTGGACTGCAAGGAGATCCAACCAGTCCATTCTAAGGGAGATCAGCTCTGGGTGTTCTTTGGAAGGACTGATGCTGAAGCTGAAACTCCAGTACTTTGGCTACCTCATGCAAAGAGTTGACTCATTGGAAAAGACTCTGATGCTGGGAGATATTGGGGGCAGGAGGAAAAGGGGATGACAGAGGATGAGATGGCCAGATGGCATCACCAACTCAATGGACGTGAGTTTGAGTGAACTCCGGGAGATGGTAATGGACAGGGAGGCCTGGTGTCCTGCGATTCATGGAGTCACAAAGAGTCGGACACGACTGAGCGACTGAACTGAACTGAACTGGTGAGTACTCCAAAACCGCCCCTCTACTGAACTGAAACCAAAGCTTACAATCTAAAGTAAACAGAATGGAACACTACAATGGCCACTTATTAACTAAGCACAGCATCATGATTTGTAACAGTATTACAAATATACATATATATTTGTTTTTCTAACCTGAGCTTGTATCAAGCACACTACTTTGATTGTTAGGAATAATGAGAAAAGAAGAGGTTTACTTAATATGTAAATGACACAGTTCCACTAAGTAAAGACGAAAATGACATCATGGTGCAGTCACTGCACATTGTATCAGTCCTGAATTTTCAATATTCTGGAAAGAAGTGTGGCAGAAGAAGAGAGCCAATGGTGATGAAAGCTGCCAAAAAAATCAGTGGGGTTGCAGGCAGCTCCGTATTCACATTGTGAGCAGCAATTGCTTCACCACAATATCATCTATAGTGTAAAAACAGTGTTGTTAATTTGAATTTCATTAGTTTTACAGGCTTTTTTCTTGGGGTACTTCACTTTTAAATTTGTTTTAGTTTATAGCTACATAAGAAATATAAGCATAAAGAATTTATGCCTAATTTTATATTTGTTCATATTTAAGTAAAATTATAATAATAATGTACCTCAATACTAAAAGACTGTAACTTTAAAATCAGTTAAAAGGAGCCTATAAGTTACTGAAATTTGAAAAGCAGTGCTTAAAAACAATATTCTCTTATGTCAGGTAATCATTCCTTTTCTGATCTCATTTACATTATTAATTTGCTAAGCATCTGTTAAAGGAGTATAATAATCACCTACCCTATAGAACTGTCATTAAAATGAATTAAGTTAACATATACAGGGATTGTACTGAATCTATATAGATGGCTTTGGGTAGTAAGGACATTTTAACAATACTAATTCTTCTAATCCACAAACACAGAATATTTTTCCATTTGTGTCATCTTCAATTTCTTTCAACAAAATATTGTTTTCATTGTACAAATCTTTCACTTGGTTAAAATTACTCCTAAGTATTTTATTGTCTTTGATACCATCATAAATGGGATTGTTTTATTTTCCAGATATTTCATTGTCAGTGTGTAGAAACACAACTGATTTCAAAATAACAATTTAATCTCTTACCTCCTGATTCAGTGTAGTCCCTGTTAAAATTCTAAAGGTATTTTCTTTTCACAGAAAAAAAAAAAAAGATCCCTAAAATTTGTATGGAAACACAAAAGCCCTTGAATAGCCAAAGCAATCCTGAGAAAGAAAAAGGCGGGGGCATCATGTGTTTTGATTTCAAAGTATACTGCAAAGCTATAGTAACTAAAACAGTAAAAACAGACAAATTGACAAATGGAACAGAGAGCCCTGAAATAAGCCCAGGAATATAAGGCCAATTAGTTTATAACAAAGGAGCCAAGAATAATACAATGGAGAAAGGACAGTCTCGTCAATAGATAGTGCTGGGAAAACTGGACAGCCACACGCCAAAAAATGAAACTGGACCCCCATCTTAGACAACACACAAAAATCAATTCAAAATGGATTGAAGACTTGAACATAAGACCTGAAACTGTTAAACTTCTAGAAGAAAACACAGGGAAAAGGCTCTTTGACACTGGTCTTGGGAAAAGGTTTTTGGATATGACATCAAAGGTACAAGCCACAAAAGCAAAAATTGACAAGTGAAACTACATCACACTAATAAGCTTCTGTACAGCAAAAGAAATCAATAAAATGAAAAAAGAAGTTACAGAATGGGAGAAAATATATGCAAACAATATACTGGATAAGAAGTTAATGCATGGGTGTGTGCTAGGTCGCTTCAGTCATGTCCAACTCTCTGTGACCCTGTGGACTGTAGCCTGTTAGGCTCCTCTGTCCGAGGGATTCTCCAGGCAAGAATAGCAGAGTGGGTTGCCATGCCCTCCTCCAGAGGATCTTCCTGACCCAGGGGTCAAACTCACATCTCCTGGGTCTCCTGCATTGGTTCTTTACCCAGTTTACCTGCTTTACCAGGTGGGCTTTTTACCACTAGCACCATCTGGGAAGCCCAAGGAGTTAATATCTAAATATATAAAGAACTCATACAACTCAATAATAGAAAGATAAAAAAATATGATGTAAAAATAGGCAGAAGAACTGAACAGACATTTTTCCAAGAAGACATCCAAATGACCAACCAGTATATGAAAAGATGCTCAACATCACTAGTCATCAAGAAATGCAAATCAAAACCACAGTAAGATATCATCTCACATCTGTTATGGCAATCATTAAGAAGACAAGAGATAAAAGTATTGATGAGGATGTGGAAAAAAAGGAATTCCTGTGCACCACTGATGGGAATGTAAGTTGGTTAGGCCACTATGCAAAATAGTATGGAGGTTCCTCAAAATAATAAAAAAAATTGGACTGCAAATATGATCCAGCAATTCCACTTCTTGGGTATACATCCGAAGGAAATGAAAACAATTTACTGAAAAGATACCTGTACTCTCACATTCACTGCAGCATTATTTACAATAGACAAGAAATGGAAACAACTTACAAGACCATCAGTGGATGAACAGCCAAAGAAGATGTTGTGTATACAACATATTACTCAGCCATGAGAAGGAAGGAATCCTGCCATTTGTGACAACATGGATAGACCTTGACGTGTTATGCTAAGTGGGATAAGTCAGACAGAAAAGACAAGTACTAAATCACTTACAGGTACAATCTAAAAAAAACCCAAAACACCCAGTCCATAGAAACAGAGTAAAATGGTAGTTGTTGCTGCTGTTTAGTCACTAAGTCATGTCTGACTCTTTTGTGACCCCATGGACTATAGCTTGCCAGGCTCTCCTGTCCATAGGATTTCCCAGGTGAGAATACTGAAGTGGGTTGCCATTTCCTTCTCCAGGGGGTCTTCCTGACCCAGGGATTGAACCTGTATCTCCTGCATGGCAGGTGGATTTCTTTTTTTTACCACTGAGCTAGCTGGGAAACCCAAATGGTGGTTATCAGGGACTGAAGGATAGGAGAATTGGGAGATGTAGTTATACTTAGAAGATGAGTAAGTTTTGGGGGTCTAATTCAGAGCATACAGATTATAGTCAACAATACTGTATTACATACTTCAAAGTTGCTAAGAGACTAGGTCTTAAATGTTCTACCACAAAAAAGAAATGATAATTATATGATGTGATAGTGGCATGAGCTAATTCTATGCTATGCTATGGTGGTAATCATATTGTAATATATAAATATCAAATCAACACACTGCATACCTTAAATTTACACAATGTTAAATGTCAACTGTGTCTCAAAAAAGATATAATATGTAAAGTGGCTAGCAGAGACTGATAAATAATAAGCACTTAATAAATACTAGTTCTTTCTTCCTTTATTTATTAAATCTCTATATCCAATGGAGGATAGGAAGGGAAATGACCTCCTCCATACCTTCTACACATATTTGGACTGCATCTTAACATTCTGGAAGCACTGTTAATTAAACTGGGAGGCTTCAATTATGGATGCTTTAGTTGAAAGTTTTGGCTATTATTGTAAACCTACCATGTATTTTTTCTACAAGGAAAATGCACTCCAAGTTCTGAATCAACTGATTTGCAAAGAAACTTTAGCATCCTATTTTGGACCTGTGTTTTGCATTATTTTCAAGAAATGACCTCAGATTTTATCAGGAAGGAGTTGCCGAGCAATAGAGTAATACAATATTACTATGCTTTAAGAATTCAGGTGGATATGGAAAGGATATACTGATAAGAGGCAAGGTTGGAGGAAATGCGGTTGGTTCAACTTTCGTAATACCATACCAGGTAAGGCTCCAAACTAATGCAGGCAGTTGTAATTAATGGGCAGGGGCTAATATGAGAGGCCAAATGAACAGTACATATCAGCCAGCAGGACATTAGGAGAGAGGGATAGTGACTTAAGATCGCTGTGGGGTCTCCCTAGATGAAGACCCATGTTGATTTTCCCAGAGGCACACTGAGAAGTGTAGACAGTGAAGTTAGCAACAACTGTGCTACTTCAACTCTGGAAAGTGAGAAAACTGATGTTTGAATGAAAGTAACAGCCTAAAGCCAAGTAGTCCATATCTAAAATTTTTTCCATTAAAAATACTTTAATTGTTGTTTTCTTATATAAACCTTACTCTGAATGTTGAGTGCAAAAGGTTTAGTGAGAGCAATACAAAAGATTCAGGCGCTGACATAGATGAGGGAAGGAAAGAGAAAGGCAAAAAAGTGACAATTTTCTGGTTACCTTTATTTTACCATAGATAAAAGGCAGAAAAATAAAACTTGGGCTGAGGAAGTGAAGTGATGAGACCAGAGATGGATCATGAAGGATGTCACCTGTGGTCAGAGGATTCACATTGTTCAGGTGGGCATGAACATAGCCCAACAGGTTTCCTCCAGGGCTGGTCTCAAGAAAACAACAAAAGCTTGGACTCTAGGGTGTTTGTTAGATGTTAATATATATATTAAGAGGATCACAGTCAGAAAGAAGAAAAGCTAAATTGCTCTCAAAAGTATTCTAGGTCTTTAATCTCCCTATCAGTGAAAATATATGCCAATGGTGTGTAACATTGGACCACTACAGACAGCCAATGCTTCTCTGGATGTAAAGTGACAGGTAGGATACCAGCCATTCCTAAAGAGGTATCGGGCTCCTTGTCCTTGTGGTATTGGGTAGCATTTCCATTCCTATCATAAAAATCTACCTATCAACTGAGCTTTCAGAGGTACAAGTGAACAAAGCTAAAGGCCATTACTAATTAGATATAAATTTATACAAGTTGTCAAACTCCCTAGGTCTCCTGGCCTTTATCCTTTTTTTTAAAAATGAGAAATAACTTAATTCCTTAATTATGAAAACAATCAGAAAATACAGATACGTAAACAAACAAAAGCCCAAACCAAAAAGCTTACTATATACCCTTCCAAGTCTTTTTCCTATATATAGATCACTTGTACATACATTGATACACAGACACATACAACACAATGAACATGATGTTTGATAACATAAATATCTTTTAAATTGTTTCTAAAATTTACTACCAATTCAAAATTATATAAATGCAAGTTTTAGTTAAAGTGCCAATTTAAATCATATATATATATATATATACACACACACACATATATTTGCCATGCCACACAGCTCGTGGGATCTTAGTTCCCTGACCAAGAATTGAACCTCTGGGCCCACAGCAGTGACTGCACTTAAGTCCTAACCACTGGACCACCAGTAAATTCCCCATTCAAACAAAGTTAACAATGAAAGAAATGACTTGTAGTCAGAATCCTTGAAAGTGAAAATGAATGTGGCTCAGTTGTGTCCAGTTCTTTGCAATCCTATGGACTATATAGTCCATGGAATTCTCTAGGCTAGAATACTGGAATGAATAGCCTTTCCCTTCTCCAGGGGATCTTCCCAACCCAGGGATCGAACCCAGGTCTCATGCACTGCAGGTGGATTCTTTATCAATCCTTCAACAACCTCAAACAATTAAAAATATTTCTATGTATAAAAAGAAACAACTCTTTTCTATGGACATAGTTAATCTGGCAAGATTACCTATTCAGGGCGTAGTTGAAAACCAGACAAAATGTAGGAAAGAGCCTTCAGGTCTCACTTCCAGACTCTTCTGTTTGCACACAAATTTAACTTGATCAACTCAAGCCAGTATTTTTGTACAGAAATAATAATGAATGCTCTACTTATGAGTGGTGAAGTATAACTATCTCTCATGTTGCCCTTGATTTGTACACTCCTTATCCACTTTACTATAAATTCACTGAGATAACAATGTTAATTTATTTGAATGGAGATATGCATACCCCACTGCACTTTCAAAAAGATGCCCCTTCCATTATCACTCTTTACAAAAGACTTTCTTTCTAATCATCTCTTTTGTAACCTTGTTTATTCCCAAACATATGAGTGCAGTATCTTCCCAGAATCTCCACTTCTTATTCTCGTGCTCTGAAGTTTCAGACTTCAGCTTCCAACTATCTGTTAGACCACTCTAAACAAAATTAGTTAACTTTCCTCCAAAATATGCTCCATCTTTTTCTGAGCACTATAGCAATTAATGGTATCACAACTTCCATAGGCATTTACGCTAGGTCAGCTTGACCCCTCTCCTCGTCCTTATATGATATACAATCAATGCCAGGTTAAGTGCTGGATTTTACTCCTCTTTGAAATACTGAGATACTGTTGTCTCCTAATTCCTCTAAAAAACAAATCTTTACCACTTTTCCAATTTCTTCATAAAATCATGACCGGTTCTCAGATGTCTATACAATCCATTTGAACTCTTTAGAGTATAATGCTCTTCTGTGATCAGATACTGTCTTACCCTTTTAAAAAAATCATCTTCTATACATCTACCATATAACAACTGTTCAAAAATTCTACAAAACTTTTGATGCTTCAGTCAAATGCCAACTCCCCTGTGAAGTTGTGGATCATCCTCTCAAAGAATTAACTGTTTCCTCCTCAAATTTCCCATTCTATGGTATTTATAACTGTTTGAATACAACTTTCCCTCTCACTCACTACACTTAGCTCCTTGAAGACAGGAGACATTTCTTACATAGTTTTGGTACTTTATATGTCTTGAACAGATGAATAAATGATGCTTTATTATCAGAGATCAAGATAACTTATAAGGGGACAGAAGAATTCAGACAGAAGTGGCAAGTGACAAGTGATTACTGACAGCAAAATAATAATAACCCCCTCCTCCAAATTTAAGAACTCAAACACCATTTCAGTGTGGGGCAAACAGCTCCTATATCCCTTAACAGCATCACCATGTTTTCCAGAATAGCACTGTGATTGACACTGATACTAATTATAGCATGATATCAAGAAAATGTTAAACTATGTTTGGTATCCTATATTTAAAAAGGGAGGAAAACAGCAGTTTAAAATATATTTTAGAAAGATTTTTATATAAATGGTTTTATTATTTACAAGTTTATTTATTCAATTATAAAATAAATACCTATTATAGCAAACTTGGAGAATAAACAAAGATAGAAGAAAGGAAAAGCACCCCAAATCTTAGTTTTGTCATCATTGTTCAGTTGCTCAATCATGTCTGATTCTTAACGACCCCATGAACTGCAGCATGCCAGGCTTCTCTGTCCTTCACCATCTCCTGGAGCTTGCTCAAACTCATGTCCATTGAGTTGGTGATGCCATCCAACCATCTCATCTTCTGTCTTCCCCTTCTTCTCCTGCCCTCAATCTTTCCCAGCATCGGGGTCTTTTCCAATGAGTTAGTTCTTCACATCAGGTGGGGCATAGTATTGGAGCTTCAGATTCAGCATTAGTCCTTCCAGTGAATATTCAGGGTTGATTTCCTTTAGGATTGACTGGTTAGATCTCCTTGCAGTACAAATATAGGTCACATAAGCACCAAATGATAATTGTAACTAAAAGCTCTTTAATGTTTAAAGAGCTCAAACTCACAGTTATCCAGAAAAATTTGGCCAATTATAACTCATTATAGTTGTAGGACATAGAGAGCTTCAGTTCAGTTCAGTCAGTTCAGTTGCTCAGTCATGTCCAATTCTTTGTGACCCTATGAATCGTAGCATGCCAGGCCTCCCTGTCCATCACCAACTCCCTGAGTTCACTCAAACTCATCTCCATCGAGTTGGTGATGCCATCCAGCCATTTCATCCTCTGTCATCCCCTTCTCCTCCCGCCCCCAACCCCTCCCAGCATCAGAGTCTTTTCCAATGAATCAACTCATGAGGTGGCCAAAGTACTGGAGTTTGAGCTTTAGCATCATTCCTTCCAAAGAACACCCAGGACTGATCTCCTTTAGAATGGACTGGTTGGATCTCCTTGCTGTCCAAGGGATTCTCAAGAATCTTCTCCAACACCACAGTTCAAAAGCATCAATTCTTTGGCGCTCAGCCTTCTTCACAGTCCAACTCTCACATCCATACATGACCACAGGAAAAACCATAGCCTTGACTAGACGGACCTTTGTTCGCCAAGTAATATCTCTGCTTTTGAATATATTATCTAGCTTGGTCATAACTTTCCTTCCAAGGAGTAAGCATCTTTTAATTTCATGGCTGCAATCACCATCTGCAGTGATTTTGGAGCCCCCCCAAATAAAGTCTGACACTGTTTCTACTGTTTCCCCATCTATTTCCCATGAAGTGATGGGACTGGATGCCATGATCTTCGTTTTCTGAACGTTGAGCTTTAAGCCAACTTTTTCACTCTTTCATCAAGAGGCTTTTTAGTTCCTTTTCACTTTCTGCCATAAGGGTGGTGTCATCTGCATATCTGAGAAATAGCAATAGCTATTTCTCCCGGCAATCTTGATTCCAGCTTGTGCTTCTTCCAGCCCAGCGCTTCTCATGATGTCCTCTGCATAGACAGCTTAGGTTTTACTGAATCACTACATAGTTATTCATCCAATGCTTTTGTTTTAATGCACAACTGAAGAATAATGGGGTGGGGAAAGGATGAGGAAATAGGGAACAACAGCATTAAAAAAGGAGGATAAAATGGAGGATGAGAGAGAGAGAAAGGGAACCCAAAAGAAAGAAAAAGTGGGAGGGGGGCTTCCTGGTGGCTCAGTGGTAAAGAATCCACCTGCGAATGCAGGAGACATGGGTTCCACCTCTGAGCAACTAAGTGCCTGGGAGCAACTAAGCCCATGTGCCACAGCTATTCAGCCTGCGCTCTAGAGCCTGGGAGCCACAATTGCTCACTGAGCCAGTGTGCCACAACTACTGAAGCCCACACTCTAGAGCCTGTGCTCCACAACAAGAGAAGCCACCACAGTGAGAAGCCTGTACACTGCAACTAGACAGTGGCTCCAGCTCTCAGCAACCAGAGAAAAGCCTGTGCAGCAAAGAGGACCAAGTGCAGCCAAAAAATAAACAAGTAAGAAAAGAAAGGTAGGAGGACAGTCAAGAAAACTGCATGCTGGAAGACCGAAAAACAGAGAGAAAGCAATAAATGAGCAGACACATTCAGAAAAAGAACAGATAGCTCTTCTTGAATTTCCCCTCTCTTGACTTCCTTTGTTCTAATTGACTTCAGGCTGATGTGTATACCCTTAGATGCATGCTGAATTCCAATGAAGTCTTCCTACACATATACTTTATACTAACACAATCCAGTTAAAAGGATTTTAATTGGTGTGCACCATTCCCTGCAATTTCAACATTTTAAAAATGAATAGCCTCACTAAGTACCAGATGGTGACATGCACTAATTCATCAGGCCTATTCGATGAATGAGCATATTAAAATGAATGCACCTATTAGACATGTGTTGCTGATGCTCCATCCGGAGGATGCTTCCCCTTAAATGAGTATACACGGAAGGTGCAGATTTACTGTGCAATACTCACAAGCGTCTCCTGCAATTATTTGCAGCAGCAATACCATCATTCTTGCAGTTCCCTCTAGATCACTCGATATTTCATGCTAAGCAGCCTATGAGCCCTGCTATTCCTCTAGAAACTATTTGACCTCTGTAGGCAAGAGTCAGCTACATGTTAGATCTACCATTTTTCTACTAAAGAGAAAATTTTATTAGCTTATCAGTGTCATTTGTTAAGTGGACAAACAGGTGAGAGATAGATCAAATGAAGCTTCTGAGCCAACTACCTTTTCCCCCAATTTGTCTGTGTGGTAGTGAAAAACGTAGCATTGCTAGGTTGGGGAATAAAACAGTGCGAACGAAAATCCTACGACATTTCCATGTTCTGGTTTTCGGTAAATATTGTTAGCATTGGAGAGAAAGATATAATCTATTGGGAGGTCTCAAAGTATGATTTGGTAAAATTTTTGTTAGAGAACTCCTAAAAGCTATTTGTTTTCTTAATTCTCCTTACTCATCACTCTTTCCTTTTATATTATCTTGAAGTGAAGTCGCTCAGTTGTGTATGACTCTTTGCGACCCCGTGGACTGTAGCCTACCCGGCTCCTCTGTCCATGAGATTCTCCAGGCAAGAATACTGGAGCGGGTTGCCATTTCCTTCTCCAGGGGATCTTCCCCATCCAGGGATCGAACCTGGGTCTCCCGCATTGCAGGCAGACGCTTTAACCTCTGAGCCACCACGGAAGCCCATATATATTCTCTTGGATCACCATAATTCCAAATATATTCTAATGGTAGCAAATACCCCAAATCTTTCCAGATTTAGAGACAGAGACTAGTTTCTGATTTGCCGATGGCACTAAAACCTGAGAGGCTTATCAGGTAAGGAAGCAGCAAAGCACAGAAAAAGCCTAGACCTTGAAGAGAAAGGGGGGCCTGTGACACACGTGACACATGTATGTCACGTGGTCCACAGCAAGCACTGACTGATGCTGGCTCCCTCCCCAAATAGCAACAGAGTGCAGGGGGAATTTCGGTTTGCTCATTAAAAAAATCAACATGAAGGGAAACCTAAATGAAGAGAAGTCTCAATATGAATATATTTGGGGACTTTTGAGATTATGGTAGACAATGTGATCTTAGGGCATACCTTTAAAATTAAACACAATATACTTTACCTTATAAATAAGCCTGGAAGACAGAATTTTGGGAAATCTGTATTTGTTTATGGAGTAGGGCAAGGTAATTGCTTAAAATCAGAATATTACCCCAAAGAATTCCATGGGGAGGGTAAACCAAAAATAGAAACAACAAAATTTATAAGTAATAGACTACAAAAGCCTTCCTATGGCAAAGACCATTTAAATATTATTCCTTTCCCTGAGCTCTTGCCTAAAAGTGAGAAGTAGAAATAATTAATTATTCAAGCAGAATTTAATTAATTTAGACATAATTAAGAGTCCAAAATAACAGGAACATTTTTATCAAGAGGTTTCTGTGCAATGATTCAGTAATTAAAATCTTTTCTACTATTTTAATTAATAATTTTGGTATTTTCTATTAGTTTTAAAATTTTGGTTCCACTTTTCCCCCCTTAAATAGAAGAATATAATATTTTGGTAGAGTGTCCAGCAGTAAGTTCTTAAGAGAACTTAAGAGTCTTGTGTTCTGAGACAAGACAAACTGAAGAAGACAAGATATTAAAACCACAATTCCTAGTCCAAATACTTAGGAAATATGTTAGAAAAATCAGAATTCTGCCTAAATGGAGAGAAAGCAATGATTTATACCAACCTAGGTAGAAACGAAGATGACTTTTGGACAACTCCAAAAATCTATTGTTAAATTATGAAGAGCACAATTACCCCATATATCAAATCCAAGCAAAAAGGCAGAAAACACAATGTTTCTTGAACAGAGGTATGAATAGCTTAGTGTGAAACTAAGCACCCGCTTTCATTTTACCTACCTCTAACTAGAAGATTGTATTAATATTTTTTATTTTCTTTTTTGATTTTATTTATTTTTAATTGAAAGATAATTGCTTTACAGAATTTTGTTGTTTACTGTGTACCTATGCCTTCATTAATATTAAAGCTTAACTTGATTTGGAACAAAATTAGGTCTGAAGTAAATACCGAGTGTGACAAAATAAGTCAGATACATAAAGGGAGCTGGTGTGGTTTCAGTGGTGGTGGTGGTGGTTTAGTAGCTGAGTTCTGTCTGGCTCTCGCAACCCCACAGACTGTAGCCCCCAGGCTCCACTGTCCATGGGAATTTCCACGAATACTGGAGTGGGTTGCCATTTTCTTCTCCAGGGGATCTTCATGGACCAGGGATTGAATCTCCTGAACTAAAGGCTGTCTTCTGAATTTCAGGCAGATTCTTTACTGACTGAGCCACCAGGGACTAAGTCTGACATCTAATACTGGGTTAGGGATTCTACTTCTGCTTCTGTCTTTAAGATAAAACTCTGAAGTATCATTTATGTCTCTGGCTACATGGCAATCAGAGATCAAATTGCCAACATTCGTTGGATCACAGAAAAAACAAGAGAATTACAGAAAAACATCTACTTCTGCTTCACTGCCTGCACTAAAGCCTTTGACTGTGTGGATCACAATGAACTGTGGAAAATTCTTAAAGAGGAAGGAACACCAGACCACCTTACTGGCCTCCTGAGAAATCTGTATGCAGGTCAAGAAGCAATAGTTAGAACCAGACATGGAATACAGGCTGGTTCCAAATTGGTAAATGAGTACGTCAAGGCTGTATATTGTCACCCTGCTTATTTAACTTATACACAGAGTACATCATGAAAAATGCTAGGCTGGATGAATCACAAGCTGGAATCAAGATGGCTGGAAGAAATAGTAACAGTCTCAGATATACAGATGATACCACGCTAATGGTAGAAAGTGAAGAGGAACTTAAAAGCCTTTTGATGAAGGTGAAAGAGGAAAGTGAAAAAGCTGGCTTAAAAATCAACATTCAAAAAACTAAGATCATGGCATCTGGGCCCATCACTTCATGGCAAATAGATGGGGAAAAAGTGGAAACAGTGACAGATTTTATTTTCTTGGGCTCCAAAATTACTGTGGACAGTGACTGCAGCTATGAAATTAAAAGACACTTGCTCCTTGAAAGAAAAGTTATGACAAAGCTAGATAGCACATTAAAAAGCAAAGACATCACTTTGCCAACAAAGATCCACATGGTTTTTCCAGTAGTCATGTATAGATGTGAGAGTTGGACCACAAAGAAGGCTGAGAGCCAAAGAATTAATAATTTTGAACTGTGGTGCTAGAGAAGACTCTTGAGAACCCTTTGGACTGCAAGGAGATCAAACTGGTCAATCCTAAAGGAAATCAACCCTGAATTTTCATTGGAAAGACTGATGCTGAAGCTGAAGCTCCAATACTTTGGCCACCTGATGCAAAGAGCCAACTCAATTCTTTACCACCTGATGCTGGTAAAGACTGAAGGTAGGAGGAGAAGCGAGCAACAGAGGATGAGATGGTTGATGGCATTACAGACTCAATGGGCATGAGTTTGGGCAAGCTCCAGGAGATGGTGAAGGATAGGAAAGCCTGGTGTGCTGCCGTCTGTGGAGTCACAAAGAGTCAGACATGACTTAGTGACTGAACAACAAACAGTATGGCAAGCTACCTCCAAGGTGCCTTGAATTCCTTGGAGAAGTTCTATCAATATATCAGTGTAAAAACAGACTGAATTAGCTTTTCCCAATGATAAACCCCAAAATAATGAAAAGACAATATTCAGAATGTTAGTTTATCTGGTATCTTTTAATTGGCTTTTAATTGAGAAGTAGATCTGAAATGAGCAGACTCTCAAAATAAATGAAGAAACAAAAACCTTCTACATCCTGAATGTGCTTTTTGAATCACGAGGGGACTTTCAAATTGTAAAATGTGAAGCTACTATGCCATATTCACAGTTAGATAAAGCTTTTTTTTTTTTTTTTAATAGTAGGGCTTCTTAAACTTTACGTGCTTTCCAAGAACTGGTGTGTCTTATAAAATTCAGATTCTGATTTAGTAGGTTGGGAGACACAGACCATTCTTTGAATAGCAGGTTTTAGAGTAATACAAAATATGGGGATGATAAAAATCTGGGAAAAATAGTGCATAAGAAAATAATGTACACTGCTCCTTGGATATGTAGCTAAGGTAGAATACTATGATGAAGTTTTATTCCAGACCTACATAACATAGTCTATGGAATTAAAATCAAGAGCACAACTCAGAAAGAGCCAACACAAGTTTGAAGAAGAAAATCCGAGGATTGACACTACCCATCTTTAACACTAACTATAAAAGCATCAAAGAATTGTTGTCTTCGAGCTATGGTGCTGGAGAAGACTCCTGAGAGTCCCTTGGACAGCAAGGAGGTCAAACCAGTCAATCCTAAAGGAAATCAGTCCTGAATACTCAATGGAAGGATTGATGCTGAAGCTGAAACTCCAGTAATTTACCATCTGATGTGAACAGTTGACTCATTGGAAAAGTTTCTGATGCTGGGAGATTGAGGGCAGAAGAGGGCATCAGAGGATGAGATGACTGGATGGCATCAGCGATACAATGGACATGAACTTGGGCAGACTTCGGGAGATGGTGAGGGACAGAGAGGACTGGTGTGCTGCAGTCCACGGTGCAGCAAAGAGTCAGACACAAGTGGGCAACTGAACAACAACAACAACGTAAAGCTACAATAACCAAGATAGTGTGTTACTGGTAAATGAACAAATGAATTCGTGGAACACAAGAGAGAGTCCAGAAACAGATCCATAAAAATACAGCAAATCAGTCTTTGACAAAGAAGCAAATGCAATTCAATGGAGAAAATACAGTCATTTCCACAAATGACACTGAAACAACCAGAAATTCTTATGAAAGAAAAGGAAGGAAGGAAGGAAGAAA